>JAJIBD010006149.1:0-147267 GCA_021461705.1 Cryptotis parvus
CTCTCTGCTTTCTTCCAAACCCAGCTCCCAGGAATGCTCTGCCCAGCCTGCCTGCTTTTCTGTCCTATGCCAAGCAGTGAGCTCCTGGAGACTGTGCTGGTCACCTGAAAATGTGTCCCCAAACCCTGGTCTCTGCCTCTCAGAGAAGGAATCCACAAGACCCCAGTTTGGCTGGGCCTGAGCCAGAAAACTTGGAAGTGACCTAAAGATCAGAGGCTGGGGACGGGAGCTGGCGGGGCCCAGGCCCCATATTAGGGAACCCCTGCAGCCATTGAGGGGTCAGCCTCTGGAGGCTGCTGACCAGAACAAGGGCGTGGAGACCCTCACTCTGTGGCCTGGGCTCCTTTCTTTGTTTTGTTTCTAACCGCCATTTCAAAATGCGGAGACACCATGAACTACAGTGTTTCATGATTTAGAGTTTTAGTCATACAATGTCCAGCAACCAGCCCTGCACGGTGTCCACTGCCCTCCACCGACGTCCCTCGTTTCCCTCCCCCTGCAGCCTGCTCTATGGCAGGCACTTTGCCCCTTTTTTTTTCCCTTTTAGGCGCTGTGTTTTGTAATGCTGCTACTGATGGGTCATACACGTTTCCCCTCCTGTCAGCGCCCAGAGGGGCCACTTGCCCCTATCATTGTTGCAGTGGACGCTTCCCTGACCTGTCCCCTGTGCCCCCTCCCTTCCCCCTTAGTTTCAAGCTTCCTCCCAAGGACCGGGGTATCCTGTTGTTCACTTCTATTGCCTTTGAGCATTCATTATTCCCCTACTATGTTTCTTTATATTAAAAAAATTTTTTGGGGGGGCCGGGCGATAGCCCAGCGGGTAGGGCGTTTGCCTTGCATGCGGCCAGCCTATGCCGGCCCGGGTTCGATCCCTGGCATCCCATATGGTCCCCGAGCACCGCCAGGAGTAATTCCTGAGTGCAGAGCCAGGAGAAACCCCTGAGCATTGCCGGGTGTGACCCAAAAAAGAAAAAAAAAATAATTAAATGAGCATGAAATGGTTACAAGGCTGTTCCCGATTGGGTTTCAGTCATACAACGTTCCAGCGCCGTTCCGTCACCAGCACACATTTCCCACCTCCGTACATTTCTACCCAGCGTGGAGTGGGAGCATTCTGTGTCAGTGCCCCTCCCTCGGTCTCAACTCACTCAGCATGAAACTCTCCAGAAGCATCCGTGTATCCGAAAACTGCATGACTTCGTTTCTTCCTTTCTGCTGCTTAGTATTCCGCTGCGTAGAGCATACCACAGCTCTGGACCCACTCACTTGTCTTGGACTCGGGCTGTTTCCAGAAATTGGTGCAGAGCCTGGGGTGCAGACGGTGTCAATTCCTGGGAGACCTTTCTTGTATCTTTCTTTCTATTTTGAGTCACACCTGGCTGTGCTCAGGGGCTACTCCTGGCTCAGTGCTCAGGGGATTGTACAGGAACCTGTGCCATCCCCATGCAAAGCCTGAGCTCAGCTTGTTGAACTCTCTGCTGAAAAGGTGTCTCCGAGCAGCTTCCGGGCAAATCCTAATCCCAGCCAGAATGTCCTGCTCCCGGTGAACGGCGGCTCCAGGGCCATCTGGGCTGGGGGGTCTGGGGCCGAGGGCAGACCCTGCCTGGCCCCCAGGCTGTCTCCCCCTGCTCAGCGGCTCCCTCCGCCTCCCAGCCCCACTCCATCCTCTTCATCCTTCCGAGATTTATTCCTGGCTGTGGAGCTGGGAAATAATTTGCTGACGAAGCTCAGTCCCGGCAGGTGCTTTAATTGGTTTTGTAGGAGCTGGTCTGGGAACATCTATCTCGAAGGAACTAGAAACAAATGGTGGCTGTGATGGGGCCCAGAGGGTGGGGGCAGCTCCAGGGGGCACAGGCCTGGTTCCAGGGAACCCGGTTCTTTCTCCAGGGTGTGGGGGTGTGGCTGCAGCCCCTTTGCTGGCTGCCTCAGCTCCAGTTCAGGTCAACGCACCCTCCGGGCTGGGGTGGTGTGGGAAATTGGGAAATTGCAGCCCTCACCCCACCCTCCTCAGGGTGCCCAGGGGCGCCTTCAAAAGCACCACACTTGCTGTTTTTTCTTTTTAATTGAATCACCATGAGATACACAGTTCCAAAGCTTTTTTTTCTTTTTTCTTTTTTTGGGTCACACCCGGCAATGCTCAGGGGGTTACTCCTGGCTCTTCACTCAGGCATTACTCCTGGAGGTGCTCGGGGGACCATATGGGATGCCGGGGATCGAACCCGACCGGCACGGGCCGGCCGCATTCAAGGCAAAAGCCCTTGGGCTCTCGCTCCGGTCCCTCAAAGCTTTTTTTTTTTTTTTTTTTGGGTGGGGGTCACACCTGGCAGTGCTCAAGGGTTTCTCCTGGCTCTACACTCAGAAATTACTCCTGGCGGTGCTCAGGGGACCATATGGGATGCCGGGGATCGGACCCGGGTCAACTACATACAAGGCAAACGCCCTCCCGCTGTGCTATCGCTCTGGCCCCCTACAGTTCCAAAGCTTGACCGGGTTTCAGCCACACAGTGTTCCAACACCTGACCTTTCCCCAGTGACGTTCCTGCCCCCGGTGTCCCCAGTTTCCCCTCTGTGGCAGACACTTTTCTTCACACCAGACGTGTTTGTAACCCGAGACTCGGAATCCTCCAGCCCTGCGGCCAAGTGAGGCCACGTTCCTCTGGGTGAGGGCCGAGGCTTCCTTGGGGGGCGACTGACTTCCCAGCCGCGCCCAGCTGCCCCTACAGTAGTTTCTAGTCCCTCTTCTGGCGTCCTTCGTCTGGATTCTGCCCTGGTCTGTCCCTCCCTCCACTGCCTCGCCGCCACGTTGGAAGGGTGCTGAGATGACCCTGTAGGTTGGGGATGGCACCCAGGAAGTGCAAACGGTTCAGACACCCAGCACTGAGATTCTTATCCCTGCTTGTGGCTGTGAGCAGCCTCGACCACAGCTGCTCCGTGGGCCCTGGGCAGGGTCCGGGTCCGTGGACGAGGTATACTCATCTGTGGGATGAGGTTGAACTAGAGACATGAGACTCCAGGGACTCTGGGGACCCCAGGGTGGGCTGAAATCTCACACCCCCGCCAGACACCCCCATGGCTGGGACTGACTGGCCACTCCCCATGCCAGGGTGGGTCCTACCACTAGACCTGGGGTCTGGCCGAGCCCAGGTGTTCCAAGTCAGACTAGGATTTCGGGCGCGGCCTGGCCCCCTCTTGACATGGGGGCGGGGGTTTGGTGCGAGGAGCAGAATAATACTGAAGCTGGAACAACAGGGGCTGGAGGCGATAGTACAGCAGGGAGGGCGTTTGCCTTGCAGCAGCCAACCTGGGTTCAATCCCGGCATCCCGTATGGTCTCCCAAGCACTGCCAGGAGTAATTCCTGAGTGCAGAGTCAGGAGTAACCCCTGAGCATTGGGGAGAGACCCAAAAAGCAAACAACAACAACAAAAGCTGGAACAACAGCAGAGAGGAGTAGGCGCCCATGGCCTGGCCCAGAACCTCAGTGCCAGGGATGCTCCGCTGTGCTCAACAGAGGGTGCCAGGTGGGCACCGAGGAAGGTGGGCCTAAAGGGTCTCTGTGCAGAGGTCAGTGGAGGCCAGCAGACAGGCCCAGAGCAGTGAGTGAGTGGTCAGGGTCTCCTTCCCGCCCCCCCCCAGTGCGATTTTCCTAAGATTTCAGGGTCTGGTTTGGAGCCGGGCGGCTTCTGGGGCCCCCCCCATGGTACTGGGCTGCCAGTGTCGCCTTTGGCCTGAAGGTCTGGGGCTCAGCGCTGCTGTGCTGGGGCCGGGGACTCCACCCAGAGGTGCAGGGGATGGAACCTGGGTTGGCCAGCATCAAGGCCCTTTGCAGCCCTCCAGGATTTAAGATGTGTGTGCAGATAACAAGGCCAGAAGGCGGGGCAGGGGCGGGAGAGTGCAGGGGAGGGCCGGCAGCAGGTCCCGGCGGGAGGTCCAGGCTCTGCCGGCCTTATCTCCTGGCCCAGGGTGCCGGGCGGGCGCATGCTGGTACTCCCATCTCCTTGGTGTGAGCTGGGCCTCAGTTTCCCCCTCTGTAAGCGTGGCAGCAGTGGGGTGAGGCAGAACAGCGCGGGGGCGGTGACCGTCCGGACCGTTAGGACCTGGCAGGGTGCGCTGGCGCCCCGCTGGGGAGACACCCCCGTGGCCGGTCTTGGGGTCCCTGGGGCGGCAGCCTCAGCGCTCGGACCGTAGGTGGCGCCACGAGGCTGCGCTTGGGCCCCCGGGAGGCGGGCGACCGGGCCGAGGGGCGGCGCCGGACGCGATGGGGGCGCGGGGGCTGCGCCCCGGTCCCTGCCGCCCCGTCCTGTTGGGGGCCGCGAGTATGTTTGGGGCGTGGGTCCGGGCGGGGCCGCAGCTGTAGCTGCCCGCGCCCCGTCTAACGGCCACCGCAGGGCTTGGCCTCCCGCGCTCCGACAGGCGGGCCCGCGGGGTATGTGTGGCTAGTGCGGGTCCGTGCTTGTCATGGGAGTGGCCACGGGTGGGGACAGCGCTGAGCGCCATGTGCAGGATGTGGGTGCCTGGGGACCCCGGGGGCGTGTTGGGGGGCTGGGGATCTCCTTTGTTCCCTTCCCTCCTGGGCCGTGGGGGAGCTGCAGAGACGGGAGGTGTTTCCTCTGCCTCGGCGTCCCACCCATGCGTGCGTGTGCGCGTGTGCGCGTGCTTATGTGCTCGGTGTGCACGTGCACTGTGCCTGTGCGTTCATGCTTGCGTGCGCATGCGTTCATGTACATGTGTCTTTGTGCATGCGTGTGCATGCGTCTACCTCCGTGTGCATGTGCGTATGTGCCTGTGTGCATGTGCGCGTTTGCTTACGTGTGTATTTGTGAGCGTGCATGTGTGTAATTATGTGCACGTGTGTGTGCGTGCACACGTGTGCGCCGCATGTGTTTGAAGCAACGCTTCCTCCGGCTGAGAATCACAGCGGGCCTGAGGAGGCTGTTTCTGTCCCTGACTTGGGGCTTGGGGCGCTGCTGTAGGTGGTCAGGTGAGTTTGAGCCCCGGTCTCCGTATCAGGGGAAGGAGCCGCTTTCTAGACCCCGAGTCTTGGGCTGAGCACGGGTGGGGGGGCGCTGGCGCTGCTGCAGCCTGAACAGACGAGGACTGCGGATGGGAGGCGGTGGCGAGTCTGCGCTGGAGCACGAGAGGGCTGACGGGAGCACTGGCGGCTCTCGCGGGAAGCCGCACACCCCTAAGGGAAGCCGAGGATCGAACCCTGGTTGACCCGGTGCAAGGCAAACGCCCTTCCCGCTGCGCTATCGCTCCAGCTGTCCACCCTGGTGGGGTTGGCATGCTTGGGGGCGTCAGCTGCTGCCGGCCCTCTTTTTTTTTTTTTTTTTTTTTTTTTTTTTTTTAGATGGTCTTTAGAAAACACTTTATTTTACTTTCAGTTTTACAATCTTCATGGACAGATTCAAGCTCTTTTTTTTTTTTTTTTTTTTTTTTTAAACATTTTATTATACCGTGAGATAGACAATTACAAAGTTGCTCACGCTTGGGGGTTTCGGTCACACAGTGTTCCAGGCACCCCGCCCTCCACCAGTGCCCCTCAGCCACCACCCATGTCCCCAAGTCCCTCCCCCTCCCACATCCGCCTAAATGCTGCGGCCCTCTTGAGCCAGGGATGTCCAGCGGCCGGGCAGAGCCACAGTGGTGAAGAAGGCGGGGGACAGGGAAGCAGGGGCGATGCCCGGCGTGCAGGGAGGCAGGGGGCGATGCCCGGCCTGCAGGGAGGCAGGGGCGATGCCCGGCGTGCAGGGGAGGCAGGGGTGATGCCCGGCGTGCAGTCGACTGGGGCTGGATCCGCAGCAGCAATTAGGGTCCCAAAGCCAGCCAGAAGTGATCCCTGAGCACAGAGCCAGGGGAAAGCCCTGAGCGCTGCGAGGAGGGCCCCCTCCCCACTGCTCGCCCCCTGCCCCCCACTGTGATGCGGGAGCGGGGACCCAGGCGTCAGTGGATTTGTCCATGTTCTCCCACAGCACCAGGAACGCCCTCAGGGTCCAGCTCCGCCCCATCCTTGCAAAGCTGAATCTACCAACCGGGCGCTCCCTGCGCCAAAGACGCCGTTTCTGATACAGAAAGTCAAGGTGAGGCAGGAGAAGCAGCTCTGAGAGGCGGAGGCAGGAGGAGACCAAGGATGGGATTTGGTTTGTTGGTTTGTTTGTTTTTTGGGGTGGTGGTGTCCGGACCATACACAGTGCTCAGTGGCTGCTCCTGGCTCCGTGCTCAGGGGTCCCTGCTGGAGGTGCTCAGGGAACCGCATGTGGTGCTGGGGGGTGGAGCAGGCGTCGGCCACGTGCCAGGCGACACTAAGGCCCATGTGTGATACTGTTCCCCCGCCTGTCTCGCGGAGCTGCCCCCAAGTGCGTTTGTGTTTCTGAAGGAGTTGAGGTCTTGAGCGTTGAATGTATCCTGGGCTCTGGGAGAAGATGGGGAGCAGGAGCGTGGCGGGCGACTTGCTTTGTGATGGGGTGCTGGAGTTTCCTGAGCAGGGGGATGTGGGTGAGGAGGGGGCCGGTGTCGGGCCTGTATGGCCCAGAGGGCGGAGCCTTGGGGTGGAGGCACGGGCCTGAGCCCCAGTCTGGGCCGATACGGCAGCCTCTGCGCTGGTGGACTGGCCCCTGGGCCCCAGGACGCTCGGTCGGACAGGAGGCCGGATGGAAGCTTGGCACAGGCTCTCGGTCCGCCCCCCCACCCCAGCCTGGGGCAGGTCCCTGTCACTGCGGAACTCAGTCCTGTGACCAAGAGGTCAGCCAGGGCCAGCCTCACTGGGGGTCTCTGGGTCAGGCCTGGATTCCATTTGCTGGTTCCTGAGCCTGCAGCCAGGGGGCCCGCCTGGACCTGGGCAGGGGGGGCCAGATAGTCGGGGCTCTGGCGGCAGAGAGCCCTGGCCTCAAGCCCCGGCTGCCCCCCGTGCCCCCACGCCGCGTCTGTGCTGGCGATAGGCATCTCTGAGCACAGCTTCCAGGTCTGTAAAGAGGAAAGACTCAACTGCCCAGAAGCAGCTTGAAGGATTAAAATGAGAAATACCCTAATCCTGCGAGTGCTGGGTGTATCCCGACGCTTATTATTATTATTATTGTCTTTCCTGTCTCAGACTTTGGCCCTTGCGCTCTCTTGGCTGCAGAGCTTCTCAGCTAAATCGGATTTTCAGAGTCTCGGATTTCACTGGTGCTCCCGGCACCCTTCAGTGCCCACTCAGGGCGCCTCCCCCCGGGGCCATCTGAACTCACCCGCGCTTGGCCAACTTGGTTTCTTCCCATGCCATCCTCTTCCCCTCCCAGCAGCCTGTCACCAGTGACTGTCACCCCATTCCAGACCAGCTACTGGAAGCAGTGGACCTGGCCATGGGGTGCAGAAGCTCGGACTTGGGTGGGTGTGGGGGCCGCCAGATCCAGCTGGGACTAGGCAAGGTCTGAAGAGGGGGCCGGAGTCGCAAGGTGGGACCCAGAGCCCCTGGCAGGTGTGGCTGAAGGTGAGCGCTCTTGAGAGATGGGCGCCATCTTGCTTTCGGGCACACAGACACAACACAAGGGACTGAGACACAAGGAACAAGGCAGGCGGGTAGAGGCGGCCTCAGGTCTCCGGCCTGCTGGTGGCCCCACAGACAGGCCCTGTTCCTCCAGGGACTTGGGGCTCGGGTCAACTCCAGCCATTCTCCTCAGCCCCGGAGGGAGCCCAGGTGGGCCTGGCGCTGGGTTCTGAGCGGGAGAGGAGGGATTTTATGGGCTGTGTGAGGGGAAGTGGCAGCAGGCAGGGGGTAGATGGCTTTCCGGGAATCCCAGATCGCGCTTTAATAATTTGTTTCAGAATTAATGTCCATTCACGCCAGCTTCACTGTTCCAGCTCATTGGAAGATTAAATAAAAACCCGCGTCGCCCTCCCCGCCACGGAGGCAGAGCAGCTCCGCTTTCCGGCCGGGCCGGCAGCCTGAAGCCGTGCAGGAAATAAATCTCTCCAAGAAAACCACTTTGCTCACACGATTTCAATCCAGCAGGGCACAGGGGCCCCAGTCACTCCTCGTTTTATTTAGCTGATAATCTTTTATTGTATTAGGAGGCCCGTGTGGAAGCACCATGTCTTTCCAGCGCTGGGGCTCCCCAGGCCGGCTCGCCTCTCCCCAAAGCCCCTTCCACCCCCAGTGGCAGTGGCAGGCCCCAGGTGCCTAGTAAGGGCCACAGAGGGACAGGCGGAGGCTGCTCTTGGCTCCAGCGCACAGGCCTCTGTGGGGCAGGGAGTGGCAGCCTTGCCCTCTGAGTGCCAGGCCGGGGCCCAACCCAGGAGGCCTAAAGCCAGTGAGGCAGTGAGCAGTCCAGTTGTGCTCACTCACCTACATTCACTGTATCACTGTCACTGTCTTCCCGTTCATCATCGATTTGCTCGAGCGGGCCCCAGTAACATCTCCATATGACCTGTCTCATGCAAGTAGAGCCCAAGGGCACCTGCTTGCTCCAGGAACATAAAGAGCCTCAAACCATTCCATCAGGTCATGGGAATGAGGTCTATAATTGTTACTGGTATCTGGCATATCAAATACCACACGGGTAGCTTGCCAGGCTCTGCCGTGCGGGTAGCATACTCTTGTAGTCAACTAAAAATCCAGCATTTATTGATGAACCGCGTGGCCGATGTGCGAGCCGGGCTGTGATAGGCTGGTCTGCTGACGAGGGGGAAGTCCGGATGTGGAAAATGCCTCTTCATGGAGTGGGAGGTTGTCTGGCTTGTTGTGAGGCTCTGCTGGGGTGGTGGGCCAGGGCTAGAACCCACCATCCCTCCTGGGTGCCTCATGAGCAGCTGGGCACAGGGAGAGCCAGTAGCAGCTCTGCCCCATGTCTCTGAGTCTTTATCTTCACTAGATAAATATAAATAAATATGTATGTTTTTGGGGAATCTCCTAAGCAGTGCTCTGGGGCCCCGGGTTATTCCTGGTGGAACTTGGCCAACCAGGCCTGCAATAATTCACTGCGAGCAGTCAAGGGCAGGTGTTGGGGACCACGAGGGCAAGCTGTGGTAGAGGGGCAGACCCTGGGCTATCAGCCCTTCACCCAAAAGCCCGTGTGTGCTCCTCTGGGGAGGAGGGGGAGCACCTCCGAGTCCTGTGTCCACCGCCCCCCTCCCCACCCGCACCTGTACTGTCTTTTCTGTTGGGTTTCGTTTTGTTTGGCCGACCAAGGTATGTGGAGATCTACAAGGCTATCAATGAGTGATGTGTAGAAATATTAGAAGCTGGTGGCGGGATTTCCAAAAACAAATTTTTGCATAGAAGAGGCGGGAGTGGGAGGGGGCTGTATCTTGGGTCATCAGGGAAACTGAGGCAATTTCCTCCTCCTGGCTGACTAGAACTCACAGCTGCCATGCTGTGAGTATCCCTCTGTCCACTCACATGTGTCCTTCTGGGCAGGTTCTAATAATGTAGACTGAGCTCTTAGAATCCACAGATCTGTGTTGTCAGAGACGCTGGGTTCACTCCAGGCTGCTGGTGGCTTTAGTAAATGATGCTCCAAGAAGGGTCAGTTCTGGTTTTTTTTTTTTTTTTTTTTTTGGGGAGTCACACCGGTAATGCTCAGGGGTTACTCCTGGCTCTACACTCAGGATTTACTCCTGGCGCTGCTCAGGGGGACCATATGGGATGCGGGGATCGAACCTGGGTCAGCTACATGCAAGGCAAATGCCCTTCTCGCTGTACCCAATGCTCCAGCATCCAGGATAGGACAGTGAAAGCAATCACGGCGATCAATCCCTCTAGATATGGTCTGACACAGACCCACCATGCTCTACACACTCCCTCTCTCTCTCTCTCTCTCTCTCTCTCTCTCTCTCTCTCTCTCTGTTTATATGATGGATGACTGAATATGCTGTTCTGCTGGTCACACCCAGCATTGCTCAGGGGTTTTCCCCATCTGTGCTCCAGAAGGACCACATGGCTCCAGGGGCTGGCACCAGGCTGCCCGCATACAGACGCCGGCTCATCCTGCCCAGCTAACTCCCCCCCGTTGGCGTGGAGGTGCAGCTTTCACAGGCTCCCTCCTACCTGGTGCCAAGCACAGTTTAGTTTGTAGTTTGGGCACCTCAGGGAAGTGCTCAGGATTGCTCCTGGCGAGGCTGGAGGCCCATATGTGGTGCCAGGGACTGAACACGGGTCGCCTGCCAGCAAGGCAAAGTGCCTTCCTTACCCTCTGTGCTATGGCCCCCCTTTTTATTTATTTATTTATTTATTTATTTATTTATTTTTTTTTTTGGGTTACACCTGGCGATGCTCAGGGGGTTACTCCTGGCTCTGCACTCAGGAGTTACTCCTGGCAGCGCTCGGGGACCATATGGGATGCCGGGGATCAAACCTGGGTCGGCCGCATGCAAGGCAAATGCCCTCCCTGCTGTGCTGTCACTCCGGCCCCCTACGGCCCCATTTTGCCGGCGGTTCTACCTGTTTGGGAAGAGCGCTCAGAGGCTGCCGTCGTCCACGTTTTTGTCTCCCGGCTTGCCCTCCCATGGCCGCGCCCTGTGGGACCTGTGGGAGAGTGGCTGAGCTGGGCCTTAGGGCAGCCAAGATGCTGGGGCTTTGCAGGTTGGGAGTTCTCAGTGCTCAGGCTCATTGAGGTCCAACAATGAGTGTTTCAACAGACTCCCAGATTACTCCAAACGGCAGTGGGGCCCCACCCGGCCCTCACAGCTGTAGCTCGGAATGTGCGCAGTTCCGGGTGGAGTTTAAGGAGGAGCAGGAAGTGGGGTGTTTTGCTTTTCCTGCGCCAAGGACGGGGGTTTTGTTTTTTAGCCTCCACGAGGTGCTCACGAGTGTGGCCACTCCTGGTGGTCCTCGGGCGACTGCACTGGGTCAGAGTAGGGCCTCCAGTGCTGGGTCACTCTGGCCTGGGGTGCCAGGAACCACGGCAGCGGTGCTGGGGGCTGCGTTTGGGAGTGTGACCATGGTTGTGAACATGGTTGTCGCCGAGTGCTTCACTGTTTGCACGCTTGGTCTCGTCTCCTCAGGAAAGAAGACTCGTCACCATTTCACATGGGAGAAAGCAGACTCAGAGAGGTTCAGGAACTCACCCAAGGTCACACAGCAATGAAGGCAGAGCTGGACTCAGACCAGTGGGCCTTCAACTCTGTCAGATCCAGAGCAAATTCGCTGGAGCCGGGGAGGGAGGGGAGCAGTGAGGACCCAGGGCAGAGACGGACTGTGCGTGGGTGACGTCCGGCTGCCAAACGTCAGCTTGCTCCGTGGGGTCTGCGATAACCCTTTGGGGAGGACCATGCTCACCCCTGGACTTGAAGGGCTTTGCACAATGACCTCTGCTAGCTCAGCGCTTCTTCCTGCCAGGGCTGGGGGCGGGGGAGCATGTATGGTGGAGCCGTGGGGACCAACCGTTTCCTGGTGCCCCTTGCCCAAGCGTGACTGGGGGTCTCTGTGCCAGGAGGGAAGAACGTCGTTGACATAAAACACACACAGGGTTTGTGTTGATCAGCGGAGCTGACAGAGGAGCGTGGGTAATGACCCCGGAAGGAGTGTTTATCGTACAGTTCCCGAGGAGCCCCACCCAGGCGAGGGCCATGCGGGGCGGGGGGGGGAGCAGCAGTGTGGCCGGGACGTAGGCGGCGCACGGAGGGTCTGCTCCAGGGCTTTTACTTGAGCGAGAGAAAAGCAAGTTTGAGCAAGGTTGAACCTGGAAACGTTGGATAGTTTTAGACCATCTTGGCATTGTCTGTGCCTCTCCCTGATTCTGACTGATCCTCACTCCTTGGGCTGATCCTTGTTGGAGTAGGGGCGAGGAGGGAAGCCCTCAGCATCGTGGCACGCCACAGTGAGCTCAAGGGACTGACAGGACAGGGCCAGACTGCGTTCACGGGGGTCTGCTCTGAGCCAGGCGTCAGGCAGCTGGCGGGGACTGAAGACGCTGGACAGGCTCCATCAGCCTCTGGGACTTTGGGACTTTCTCACAGTGGGTGGCTGAAGGTGGCCGAAATATCTGGCCTGAAACGTGCACCCCCACCTCCAGCTCCTCTCTTGAAGTTTGAGCTCCCGTTGTCCAGAGCACGGTGTCTCTGGGAAAGAGCTTTCAGGGAAACCAGCGGAGAGGAGCTGAGGTGGGTGGACCCTGCCAGGTACCACAGGCACCGTTAAGCGAGAAGGACTTCAGCACACCCGGGCGGGGGAGGGGCGATGTTGGGAACCAAGGAGAGCTGCTCAAGGGCAGGCCAAGGCTGCATCTTTGATCTTAGGGGCCCCAGACTGCAGCGCCTGGAAACACAGGGGCTGGCCTGTTCCTCCTGGCCACAGCAGCTGCCTGGGGACTGTGTGCTGGACTCAGGGGCCGAGGGAGGCCACAGGCAAGACCAGAGCCCGGGGCAAGTTCAATTCCAGAAAGCCCAATTCCAGAGAGCAATGAATTTGTTTTTGTTTTATGCCATACCCTGCAGAGCTCAGCAGCTACTCCTGCCACAGTGCTCAGGGTTCATGCGGTCCCAGGCAGCTGCTGGGACTGGTGCTCCAGCCTGGAGCCCACACTGGCTACCCTTGGAGCCCAGAGAGAACGGACACACATATGCTAAAAAAGCAAAGCAGAGCAAAGCAGAGCAAAGCAGAGCAATGCACTCTTTACTGAAAAGCGGCTTATTTTTAGTTTATGGCATGTTTTAATGTACTGAGGAGTTCGTGCTTTCATTTAGGCCCAACTGCCGGGCAGGAGGACCTGAGAACAGCTCAAGGACACAGGCCGGGCCGCCCGGCCCACAGCCATCCCGAGCCAGCTCCCCGCTGAGCCGCTCTCCCCAAATGCTTCCTGTCGCTGCACAAACATATTTATTGGGCTTGATGGCAAACAGATTATGCTTGTCCTGGGAAGGGCAGCCCCAAAGAAAACCTTGAAGTCCGGGAACTAATGATGAGGGGAGTTAAATTAAAGTGCATAAGCCCTCCCGAGAGATAGCGTCAGGGTGAGTTACTGGCCTGATAAGGAACGGGGGCTCGTGGAGAGGTTCAGAAAGGTCGCCGAGCTGAGTGCAGACGACCAGGAATCATAAATATGGGGCAGGGTGCCCGGCGGGGTCGCGGGGGGTGAAAATATTGGGGTCATTCCAAAAACAATTATCCTGCTTGGTTTGCTCTTCGGCTCCTGTAAATCGTTCACCTTTTATAAAAGATTTCTGGGGAAAAGCACTTTGGAAGGTTCTTCTCTCTCTCTCTCTCTCTCTCTCTCTCTCTCTCTCTCTCTCTCTCTCTCTGTGTGTGTGTGTGTGTGTGTGTGTGTGTGTTCGTTTGTGGATTTGCTCAAAGTAAACCAGGCACAGAGGGGAAGTGATTTCCCAGCATTCTAAGGTAACGGGAAGGGCAGAACCTGTTTCTTCCCACTCCAGGTGTTTCCGACTCAGTTTGGACTCGGCAGTGCAGCCACTGCTCCGTGCTATGTTGAATCCAGACCCGTGGCAGCTGCCTGGTGGCCATCTTGGCTCATGACTCAGCCATCTTGGCTGGTATGCTCCTAACGCTTATGTGTCCACATGCAGCTTCCGGAGCTGGGGAAATGCTCAGGCTCCAATGACCTGCCATTGTTCCCTTGTGTGTCCTCAGGGCCCGGTTGGGGCCCAGTGTGTGTCTCTCTGTCCTGTCTCATGGGCAGGAACATGTGCTTAACAGTGCCGGGGCTGAGTTTGATCAGACCAAACTAGAGCCTAGAGCTTGTGCCCCAACCCCAACTTTTCCTTCCTTCCTTCCTTCCTTCCTTCCTTCCTTCCTTCCTTCCTTCCTTCCTTCCTTCCTTCCTTCCTTCCTTCCTTCCTTCCTTCCTTCCTTCCTTCCTTCCTTCCTTCCTTCCTTCCTTCCTTCCTTCCTTCCTTCCTTCCTTCCTTCCTTCCTTCCTTCCTTCCTTCCTTCCTTCCTTCCTTCCTTCCTTCCTTCCTTCCTTCCTTCCTTCCTTCCTTCCTTCCTTCCTTCCTTCCTTCCTTCCTTCCTTCCATCTTTCTCTTTCTTTCTCTCTTTTTCTTTCTTTTTTTTTTTTTTTTTTAGTTTTAGGCATTATTTCAACACTAATCCCACCACCAGTGTTAACTGTTGCACCAGTGCTCCGTATTCCCTCCCACCCCACTCAACTTGCCGGGCACCTTACAAAGTTTCAGTGGTTGCAGCTTAGATCTCATGTTTTCAGGGCTGTTGAGTCTGTGTCTTGGATCTCCAGCCATACCCCCTCACTCATAGCACTGGTATAACTGAAGCTCTGATGTTCATCCATTACTTCTTGTTCTCTTCCCCTCCTCCCCACATGATTGCTTTCCTTCTCTGTCCTTTTCTTCTCTAAACACTGGGGTCAAGAAGCGATCTAGGCCTTCCCCTTTACTAGAATGCATTTCCTCATCCAATATTCCATATGCCACAGACAGGTGTTTGTCTTTCTTCTTCTGGCTGACTTCACTCAACAAGGTGTCTTCCAGTTCCAACTACGTTGCAGCAGATTGCATGATTTCATCATTCCAGCTGCATAGTACTCCACTGTGTCTTCACCAACTGTTTTTTGGAAACTCTGAACCATCCTCATAAGTCATTCATCTGTCGCTGGACATCAGGTTGATTTCATGTCTTAGCTATTGTACCGAGTGCAGCAATGAATCATGGTGTCAGCCCCGTTTTACAGGCGAGTATGGGGAGGGTCTGAAAGGGAAGCTGCACTCGGCTGGGGCAAGGCAGATTCCTGGTGTCCTGCGGTGTGGCCAGCCACAGGGTGGCGAAGGGCTGCAGCTGTGTGGTCTGGAGTCCAGCGAGGCCGGGGCAACAATTCTTCCTTTTCTTAAAAAATATTTTTATTATACCACCGTGAGATTACAATTACAAAGATGTCCATAAGATGTTCATATTTGGGTTTTGGTCATACAGTGTTCCGCGCCCCATCCCTCCACCAGTGCCCATTTCCCACCACCAGTGTCCCCGATTCCCTCCCTCTCCCTAGCCTGTCTCTATGGCAGGTTCTTTTTTTTAAAGACCACCTTTTCTTTTTATTTCACTGTATCACTGTCACTGTATCACTGTCTTCCCATTCATCATTGATTTGCTCGAGCGGGCACCAGTAACATCTCCATATGACCTGTCTCATGCAAGTAGAGCCCAAGAGGTGGCACCTGCTTGCTCCAGGAACATAAAGAGCCTCAAACCATTCCATCAGGTCATGGGAATGAGGTCTATAATTGTTACTGGTATCTGGCATATCAAATACGACACGGGTAGCTTGCCAGGCTCTGCCGTGCGGGTAGCATACTCTTGTAGTCATCTCAAAATCCAGCATTTATTTATTGATGAACCGCGCGCCGCAGGAGGCCACCGAGCCAGGCTGTAATAGGCTGGTCTGCTGGGTGAAGTTCTGACGAGGGGGAAGTCCAGATGTGGAAAATGGAGGCCCTCATGGAGTGGGGGGTCGTCTGGCTTGTTGTGAGGCTCTGCTGGGGTGGTGGGCCAGGGCTAGAACCTGCCATCCTTCCTGGGAGCCTCATGAGCGGTTGGGCACAGGGAGAGCCAGTAGCAGCTCTGCCCCATGTCTGTGTGTCTCTGGATCAGCATACCTGGGCCGGATTAAAAAAGACTTCTGCAGGGGTGGATCTCGATGAGCTGGGCTGTGATAGGCTGATCTGCTGGGTGGAGTTCTGATTAGGGGAAGTCTGGATGTGGAAAATGGAGGTCCTCATGGAGTGGGGGGGTCATCTGGCTTGTTGTGAGGCTCTGCTGGGATGGTGGGCCAGGGCTAGAACCTGCCATCCCTCCCTGGCGCCTCATGAGCGGCTGGGCACAGGGAGAGCCAGTAGCAGCTCTGCCCCATGTCTATGGCTCTGGGCCAGAGCGACAGCCCAGCGGTAGGGCGTTTGCCTTGCAGCGGCCGGCCTGTGCCGGCCCGGGTTCGATCCCGGCATCCCATATGGTCCCCGAGGCACCGCCAGGAGTAATTCCTGAGTGTAGAGCCAGGAGTAACCTCTGGGCGTCACCAGGTGTGACCCAAAGAAAAAAAAGATCTGATTAGAAGAGAGGTGAAGGGGCCGTTCAACCTCTACAAAATTCTCAAGGACACTTGGCTCTGCCTAGCGCTGGCTCCATGGCAGCCCAAACTGACCCAAGATGAACCAGAAATTACTTCCATTCCTGCCAGTCCCCAAGAAGCCCCTGCTGAAGGGAGCCATGCATTGGGATCTGACTCTAACTGGCATGAAAGGCTGAATTCTTTTATTTACCTTTTAAATTTAATTTTATTTCTTGGATTTGATTTAGATTACATTCAACACTTTTTTTAATTGAATCACCATGAGTTACACAGTTCCAAAGTTGTTCATGATTGGGTTTAAATGATACGTTGTTTCACACCCGTCCCTTCACCAGTGCACATTTCCCACACAGATGTCCCAAGTTTCCTCCCCACCCGCCTCCCACCTGCCTCTATGGCAGACATCACTTTTCTTCTCTGTCTCTCTCCCTCACTCCCTTTTTTAGATGCTGTGGTTTTGCAGTACTGCTGTTGAAAGATCGTCATACATATCACTTTACCTCCTTTCATTGCTCAGGTCTTGTCTAGAGCGACCATTTCCAACTATTATAGTCATAATGGTCTCTTCTTTGTCCTAACTGCCCTCCCCCACAACTTGTGGCAAACTTCTTACCATGGACCAGTCTTTCTACAGTCTATGGGTATTATTCTCCTACTATCTTTTTCTTTTTATATCCCACAAAAGAGTGCAATCATTCTATGTTTATCTCCCTCTCCCTCTGACTCATTTCACTCAGCATGATACTCTCCATGTCCATCCATGTATAAGCAAATTTCCTGACGCCATTTTTCCGTATGGTCTTATAGTATTTCACTGGGCAGATGTCCCGTGGTTTCTTTGTCCACTCATCTGCTCTACAGCACTTGGGTTGTTTCAGATTCTGGCAATTATGAATAGAGCTGCCATGAGCAAAAGAGTGCAGATAGCCTTACTGCTGTGTGCTTTTGGACCCCTGGGGAATATTCCCAGGAGCAGTATTGTTGAGTCATATGGAAGCTCAATTTCTAGTTTTTTAATAAATGTCCATATTGTTTTCAAAAAACAGGAGGTATTCCCACCAGCAATGAATGAGAGTCCTTTCTCCCTACATCCACACCAGCACTTGGTTCTTATTCTTTTTTTTTAAAAATTTTTTATTATACCACTGTGAGACATACAATTACAAAGGTGCTCATAATTGGTTCTTGGTAATACAGTATTCCAGCACCCATCCCTCCACCAGTGCCCCATTTCCACCACCAATGTACGCCACCCCTCCCACCCACCCCCAGGCTGCCTCAATAGCAGGTAGCCCTGTTTCCTCTCTTTCTCTCTCTCTCTCTCTCTCTCTCTCTCTCTGTCTCTGCATCTCTCTCCGTCTTCTTTTACACATTGTGGCTAGCCCTGCAGATATTTAGAGTTTATCACTTAAGTCTCTTTGTGTATATTCAATGGTGAGTTTTAATCTGCCATTACCATTTCCCACATTTAGTAAAACACTGATATCTATTTATATCCTATTAATGAATGCAGTCATTCTATATCTGTCCCTTTCCTTCTGACTAATTTCACTCAGCATGATAGTCTCCATGTCCATTCATTTGCAGGTAAATTTCATAATTTCATCTTTTCTGACAGCTGCATAGTATTCCATAGTGTAGATGAACAACAGTTTCTTTAGCCAGTCCTCTGTTCTCGGGCATTTAGGTTGTTTCCAGATTCTAGCTATAGTGAATAGCGCAGAGATGAATAAAGAAGTACAGATAGTGTTTCTGCTATGTGTTTTTCGGTCTCTCGGGTATATTCCCAGGAGTGCTATTGCTGGATCAAATGGGAGCTCAATGTCTAGTTTTTCGGAGGAATGCCCATATTGTTTTCCAAAAGGGCTGGACCAGTCGGCACTCCCACCAATAGTGGATGAGAGTCCCTTTTCCCCACATCCACGCCAGCACCGGTTGTTCTTGCTGTTTTGGATGTGTGCCAGTCTCTGTGGTGTGAGATGGTACCTCATTGTTGTTTTGATTTGCATCTCCCTGATGATTAAAGATGAAGAGCACTTTTTCATATGCCTTTTGGCCATTTGAATTTCTTCTTTTTGGAAGCTTTGTTCATTTCTTCTCCCCATTTTTTGATGGGGTTGGCTGTTTTTTTCTTGTGAAGTGCTACCTGATATATCCTGGATATTAACCCCTTGTCAGATGGGTATTGGGTGAATATCCTTTCCCACTCTGTGGATTGTCTTTGTATCTTGGTCACTGTTTTCTTCGATGTACCTTATAGATTTATGTCTGATGTTGAGATCTATAATCCATTTTGATCTGACTTTTGTGCATGGCGTTAGAAGGAGGTCTAAGTTCATTTTTTTACATGTAGCTGCCCAGTTTTCCCAGCACCATTTGTTGAAGAGGCTTTCTTTGCTCCACTTAATATTTTTTGCTCCTTTATCGAAGATTAAGTGGTTGTATATTTGAGAGTGTGTTTCAGGATATTCAGTTCTATTCCATAGGTCTACAGGTCTGTTTCTATACCAATACCACACTGTCTGAATTACAACTGCTCTGTAGTAGAGCTTGAGGTTGGGGAAAGTGATACCTCCCATCTTCTTTTTCCCAAGGATTGCTTTAGCTATTCGTGGGGGGTTTATTATTCCATACAAAATTTCAGGAGTGTTTGTTCAATTTCTTTGAAGAACATCATCAATAGATGCAGAGAAGGCATTTGACAAGATTCAACACCCGTTCATGATAAAAGCTCTCCGTAAAATGGGGATTGAAGGAACCTTCCTCAAGATAATCCAGGCCATCTACTACAAGCCCACAGCGAGCATCATTCTCAATGGGGGAAAAACTGAAAGCCTTCCCCTTAAGATCAGGGACAAGACAAGGCTGCCCACTCTCACCACTTCTAGTCAATATAGTACTGGAAGTACTTGCCATAGTAATCAGGGAAGAAAAAAGACATTAAGGGCATTCGGATAGGAAGGGAAGAAGCCAAGTTATCACTATTTGCAGATGACATGATATTATACCTGGAAAACCCAAATCTCTCTACCAAGAGGCTCCTAGAAATAATACATTCCTATGGTAGAGTGGCAGTGTACAAAATCAATACCCTAAAGTCAATGGCCTTCCTATATGCAAACAGCGAAAGAGAAGAAAGGGACATTAAAGAAATTATCCCATTCACAATTGCGCAGAAAATCAAATACCTAGGAATCAGTTTGACAAAGAATATAAAGGATCTCTACAAAGAAAACTACAAAACGTTACTTCAGGAAATAAAAAGAAGACCTGAGGAAATGGAGACACATTCCTTGCTGATGGATTGGAAGGATTAACATTATCAAAATGGTAATACTCCCTAGAGCTTTATACAGATTCAATGCGGTCCCTATAAAGATACCTATGGCAGGTTCTTTATCGCTTTCTCTCTCTCTCTCTCTCTCTCTCTCTCTCTCTCTCTCTCTCTTTTCCTTCCCTTCTACACTGTGCATTACAGAACATACATTAAGAGGTTGTCATGTGCATCTTTTTTGCCTGTATTTAATGCTAAGTTCTAGGTTGGTATTAGCACTTTCGACAATTATTAGCACACTGTTCCATGCTCTAGGTCTTACATAGCCTCTGCCTCCCACACGTTTGTGATAATTTCTACCTTTGACAAGACCTCCTGATCCATTTTTCACCTGGCCTTGAATATGTATTATAATATGTACATATATATATATTTATTTATTTATGTCATGCAAATAAATGCAGTCATTCTAAATCTGTTTTTTCCTTCTGGCTAATTTCACTCAACATGATTCTCTCCATGTCCATCCATTTATAGGCAAATTTCATAACTTCACTTTTCCTAACAGCTGCATAGTATTCCATTGTATAGATGTGCCAAAGTTTCTTTATCCAGTCATCAGTTCTCGGGCACACTGGTTGTTTCCAGATTCTGGCTATTGTGAATAGTGCTGCTATGAAAATAAAAGTGCAGATGGTGTTTCCTCTGTGTGTTTTGGCTTCCCAGGGTATATCCCCAGGAGTGCTATGGCTGGGTCAAATGGGAGCTCAATTTCTAGTCTTTGGAGGAATGTCCATATTTTTTTCTAGAAAGACTGTACCAGTCGACATTCCCACCAACAATGGATGAGAGTCCCCTTTTCCCTACATACATGCCAGCACTTGTTGTTCTTACTCTTTTGGATATGTGTAATTTTTTTTTTTTTTTGCTTTTTGGGTCACACCTGGCGATGCTCAGGGGTTACTCCTGGCTCTTCGCTCAGGAATTATTCCTGGCTGTGCTTGGGGGACCTATGTGGGATGCTGGAGATCAAACCTAGTTCGGCCGCATGCAAGGCAAACGCCCTACCTGCTGTGCTACCGCTCTGGCCCCTGGGGCAACATTTCTGCCCTGCACTCCAGTAGTGTGACTGGATGTGAGCGCAGGTGACTATATGCTCTGAGTCTCAGTTTTCCCTGCCTGTGCAATGGGCCCAGCACTATGCTTGCCACATGGCTGAGGTGTGGGGTCAGGAGCTCAGGCTTCTAGAACTTTCTGGAAATTGTTGGAGGCTGTTGTTTGCGTCATGTCCATATGAGTTTTCTAGTGCTCTTTATCTGCTTCATCCTGTTGGGAGAGAATGATTCAAATGGAATAAATGCGAGGGGAGGGAGCTTTGACTTACTTTTGATTCAGACCAAGTAGAGATGGTGGGAGGGTCAGGGTTGGGGGCTCTCTGCTGAGGTTGCAGCTGCCCCGAGACCAAACTCTGAGTCCTTGGGTGGGAGCTCCCACTCATTGATTCACAGGGCCATCAACTCATTCAGTCACTCAGTCTTTCTGGTATCCGGTCTGCTCTGGGTGCTGGGGTACAGTAAGTGGGGTACAAGTCAGTGCTCCTGGTTCATATTCAGGAGGGGGAGCCAGAGGAAACAGCGTGGGGACCCGGTGCTCTGTGCCCCAGGAGGGGATCTGGGCAGTGGGCCTGAAGGGAGAGATCCTGGTAATCCCTGCAGAGTGCTCTGCAAGAATGAACAGAGAGGTGGTGTGACTTGCCCAAGGTCACACAGCTAACAGGCGGCAGAGCTGGTCCTCCTGGGTCAGACTCTTTTCTGAGTCAGTCAGTACCCATGCGATCTCCCTAGACACGCTGCCTGAGGAGCTCCCGTTCTAAGTCACCCTGGTTTAGCTGAGCCCAAGGGCTCTCTGCCTTCAGTCAGACATGGGCTGTCCACACTTCCTTTCCCAGCACCAAGAGGGGAGATGTGGGCAACAGATGTGGTCAGGCACACCCACCATTTTTCGTAGTAGGGGAAAGTTGTGTCTGGGTGGCATGCAAAGGGTCCTTGTCTGCTGTGGAATGGCCCCCTGGACCTCATAGCGAGGCTGCTCAAACTGTCTCCTGCTCACACCTCTCTCTTCGCTGTGTTCTGGGTGGGAACAGTTCCTCTATGGCACTGCTCCCGTTATGGACAACTGGTCAACCAAGCACTGGTGCCTGGCTCCATAGCTCCCTGGACCACGAATTCCAGGAGCAGGTCATTTCTGTGCTGTTAGTGGACATTAGTCCGTGACAGCTGAATATTTCCATTTCTCCAGTGTTGGGGAGCTCACTTCCATTAGTGCACAG
Source organism: Cryptotis parvus (assembly GCA_021461705.1). Classification (NCBI taxonomy): domain Eukaryota; kingdom Metazoa; phylum Chordata; class Mammalia; order Eulipotyphla; family Soricidae; genus Cryptotis; species Cryptotis parvus. The sequence continues at coordinate 21,609 of JAJIBD010006149.1, forward strand.
GGATTAGTCCTGTCTCTGCTCTCAGGGACCACTTCTTATGGGCGTGGTGGCCATATGGGGTCCCCGGGATTGAATCTGGGCTGGCCACTTGCAAGACAAGCTCCCTTTCCATTGCACTATTGCTCTTCCCGGAAAACTACTCTTATCTACTTCTTTTTCCTTTTTTCTCCTTGTTTGTTTTTGGGCATACCTGGCAATACTCGGGGCTTACTCCTGGCTCTGCACTCAGGAATTACTCCTGGTGGTGCTCAGGGGACCATATGGGATGTGGGGATTGAATCTGGGCCGGACAAGTGCAAGGCAAGATCACTCACTACCCACTGTGCTATCTCTCTGGCCCTTGCTTCACCTTCTAAATGGCTTCCTTGGCTACTTCTGAGACAGGCTCCGGGGTCCCTAGCTGGTTACCTGCACGAGCTCCCTCCTGTGGCTGACCCCATACTTTCCTCTCACCTACACCAAGACAGTAAATCTGAGTTAACGAGCCTGCAGACTCTGCCTGGAGCCTGGACGGTGGCGTCTGCATCCCTCTACTCCGTCCATCACTCTCCGCTGGTGACAGGAAGCAGCGCTGTCTCTCGCACGACTAAGTTTCTTCCTTGGCTGGTCATGATGGCTTCGACCATCCAGGGCCCTTTGCTGCCTGTGGTGTGTGGATGGCAGCTGACCAGTCTCCCGGCTCAGACCCATGGTCCTTTCATCTGAGACAGGTTTGCTTGTTTCTGCCCCATTTCCCACACCCCTGCAGAGGGATATGCGTGTATATGTGGGGTCCAGGTCAGGCGGCCCCAGACCCCAACTTCAAGGTTGGTGAACCAGGTTGTCTGGACACACCCTTGTGACCCCCGAGGGTATGTCGCCCCCACTCAGTGGCTGCCCTTGGCCTTGGCCCAGGACAGGACGGAGGGTCAGTCTTTGCAAAGGGCAGCCTTGGGGGTGTGTCCCTGCTTTGCTGGCCTGGTGGGGTCTCACTGGAGGAGCTTCTGTTCACAGCTGCGGCCCCGGGTCAAGTCAGGGGTCAAGACAGGTCCGACCCTCCTGTTAGCCGACGCTCTCCTGACTCCATCGGTCTCTGGCTGCTCTGGACCAGCCCAGCCCGAAGGCCTCCCGGCTCCCCAGGTGGCTCTGGAGAACTGCCAAGGTCCCCTGAAGAAGCCACCAGCCACTGTGACGCTTTCTAGGGAGAGACTGAGCTTCTGAACTGGCCCGGAGCGATTCCTAAGACAGGTGAGCACAGGGGTGTGTGGGTAGGGCAGCCTTGCTTCTAGAACTTTCTCTCCTGATTCCCAGCCTCCCCAGCCTTCTTCTTTCCCCTGCAATGCACATTAGAGTTGGAGGCTTGAGGAATGCTAAAAATTTAACATATATTAAAAAGGTGCTCAGTTCTCAACTAATAATCACACGGAAATATGACAGTAAAACATTTTTAGCCCCAGGAAGCTGGGGCTGGCATGCTGTAATACAGACATATTTTTATCATTTAAAAAAGAGTCAGCCTCCTGGCATTTCTCAGGAATTCAGAGAATTAATGTGTAGGGACGGAGCCTTTGGGGCAGGCAGGCAGTGCTGGGCTTCCCTGGGGCTGGGTGTCCCCTGCCCAGCAGGTGACCGTCACTATGGCTCCAGTAAACCTGCACCAGGCCCTGACCCTCCTTATTCTTGCATCACCCAGGACACGGGGGCATATCACGGTGTGGGTGAGGGGTCCTGAGTTGCATCTCCGGGCTGCTTGTCCCCGAGCACCCTGAGGGCCCCAGTACCACCGGCCCTGAGCACTGAGCACTGAGCCCCAGGCCAGCATTGCCAGACAGTACCACTAGAAAAGGCTTCTGAGCACTGCCCACCCCACCGCCCCCAGAACACTCTGAGAGACAGAATCAGACACTGGTGGGCTAAGGTCAGCCACCTCATGCCAGGCACCCAAAGGTGCCTCCCAGCCCAGCTGCTGTCCTTGGAGTGGGCTCTGCTCACAGGAGGTGACCTCTCAGTCCTTTCAAAGGGAAGGACCACATGGGGAGTGTAGACCAGGTGACCAGATTCGGAGACCCTGGGGGTTCTGGGCAGAGGAGAAGCATCTGGCCCTTCTCTCTCTCTGTCTCTCTCTCTGTCTCTCTCTCTGTCTCTCTGTCTCTGTCTGTCTTTCTCTCTCCCTCTCTCTCTCTGTCTGGCTCTCTCTCTCTCCCTCTCTCTCTGTCTCTCTCTGTCTCTCTCTGTCTGTCTCTGTCTGTCTCTCTCTCTCCCTCTCTCTCTGTCTCTCTGTCTCTCTCTCTCTCTCTCTCTGTCTCTCTCTCTGTCTCTGTCTCTCTCTCTCTCTGCCACGGGCTTCCTCTACCTGGCAGTTTCCAGGCTTACAGGTCTGGGGACCCGGGGCCTGGGGAAGGCAGAGCCAGTCCCCAATTCATCCACCAGGCAAGAGCATGGAGCAGAGAAGGGTCCCGTCCGCCTCTGTCCCCACCAGGCTGCTCTGCGGAGCTCCGGGTGCCAGAGGTTGAGGGGCTGCAGCTATTTGGTGGTCACGCCCTGCCCGTCACAGCCTGGGTGTGCCGACTGGGGCCCCAACTGCTCTGCTGATGACCCTGCCCGCCACGGGCCAGCTCCTGTATGGACCCATGTGTCGCTGGGCTGACCAGGCAGGGCTGGAATCCTGCCCCCACCCCAGGCCCTGTGACCCTAGGACCCCCCAGACATGTCACAGCAGGCAGAGCCCCTCAGCCTGGACCAAGAGAGCAGCTCAGGCTGGCAGCCAGCCCTGAAACCAGGACACCCCTCCCCTGTCCCCGGGAGCCCTGGCGCCGGAAATGACCACTTGGCCCCTGGCGGCCACCCCTCCATCACCACACCTCCGGGAGGCAGCTCATTGGCAGTTAAAAATCTGTTGTGACTTGTCAGAAAAATGAATAAATGGGCACATTATTTTTTCATTCCAGACCTCAGCATCTGTTTGTCTAATCAGGAAGCCGAGTGGCAAGTTGGCGGCAGCGCGAGCAGGGCTGACGCGAGCTTTCCTGTCGCGGGGAGTTTAGACGCGTAATGAACAGGCCGCGGTGACTGAGCTCTAATCCCATTACGGCGTGATCCCGGCTCCCAGGCCCTGCAAGGAGCCGGGCCGCCACCCTGCTGGGACTTGGCACTTAAGCGGAGGCCTTTGGCGAGAACGCGAACTGACAGGCTTAATCCTCTCCCGCTCCTGGCTTTCAACCGCAGGGACACAGGGACACCGTCAGGATCCGGTGGCTTGGGCCAGGAAAGTGGCCCATCCGGCTCGGTACACGGGGGCGATGCTGAGGGAGGGCTGACTTCCTCACTCAATCTCAATTTCCTCATCTTTAAAATGCAGGCGAGGTTGGGCCTGAGGATGGTTTGAGGCCTTGCTAGAGCTGTGAGCGGGTTGGGGGGGGGTGGCAAACCTGTGAAGGCTCCAGGGCACCTCAGCTGGTTTGCTGGCCTGAGGCCTGCCTGGGCTCGGCCTGGCTTGAGTTCCAGGGTACGCAGATGGTCCTTTCTAATTTGAACAGTTCTGCCCAGAAACACACAGACCAGCCCACCTCCCAGATCCACCGAGGCTGGTGATTCTCGCCGAGGTGGCCGGGAACATTAGCTGGGATCTTTGGGGGCCCTTGCTCTCAGGGACACGTGCACCTTCCCCCAAACTCCTGGACTTGTTGATCTTTGGTGGCTTGCATTTCCCGCCCCCTTGGGGTAGGGGTCACCAGGTGACCCGTGAAGTGTGAGCGGGTGTGGGCAGTGACACTTGTCCCACTGTTGTCCCCTGCTCTGGCCTTTTTGGACCCTGGGGCCAGCTGGGAGGATACTAACCGTTGGCTGCCACAGGCCGCCCCACCCACTGGACGGACACTCAGCTCATCTCCCAGAGGGAAAATGGGCTCAGGGACAGCTCACCTCGGAGCTGGACTTGATGGTAGCCGCCACTCAGGGGCGGGGGTGGGGGTGGGTCCTGGCAGTGCCCCCAGACCCTAAGCAGTGCGGTAAGCACGGGGCAGACTGTCAGGCCTAGCTCCTGGGTGCCCTCCTGCCTGGGCGCCCCACCTGGACACGGGCAGAGATTGGGCATCAGCACTGTGTGTCACGGAGATGGTCAGCACAGGTGTGGCTGGGCCTGCGAGTCCCGCTTCACAGACTGGGGCTGTCGGACAGCCGCTGGGCTCCCTTCATCTTTCTGATTATTGCGGAGCCTGGCCCTGGGGGAGCAGCTATGGGGAGGCCGAGGGTCCGGCAGACCCCACCAGAGCAGCCCTGAGGCCTGGTGGGTCCCTTTCATGTGTCCTTCCAGGGTGCACATGGGGCGGGGGTGGGGGGGAGATGGTTCTGGCGCCGCCTGGCGGGGGGGGGTGGGGGGCCAGAGCAGGCCTCTGCCATTCACGGGCTCGAACCCTGAGGAGCTCAAAGCAACAGGCGCACAAGGCATTGAGTGGACTTTTATTTATTTATTTATTTATTTTTAATATTGAATAAGTCACAAGATTCCATGACCAAATTAGTCATTGACATGTTCCAAAGATATCTAAGTAGAAAATTGCTAAAAATCCAAAGACAGGTAGCAAGCTACAAATAAGAGTTTTTCTTTCTGGGTTGGGGATGGAAGACATTAGAAAAGGTGCTTCGGCTGGCAGGGTCGGAGGGGTCACAGGAGAGGCAGCGCCGGGACGGGCGGCCAGCACCCGGGGGGACACTGAGGCAGGTGGTGTGGCCAGAGGCGGTGTTGGCGGGAAGCGGGTGCCCGTCCCTGCCCTTCTCCTGACAGCATGGGGGAGGCAGCAGCTTCCTGCCCGCTGCCGGGCCCTGAGGGGAGCCACGGGTCTTCCAGTCCTGGAAGCCCCCCCCGTGCGGCTCGCGGCCAGGTGGGACCGACAGCACCTGTCAGCAACGGGGGGCAGGCCCCGCGCGCGTGGACAGTTGAGGCCGGGCCCTCGTCGCCGGAGAGGTGCTGCCACCCTCCGGGCAACACTCATTTAAACAAATGGCCCAGTTAAAGCTATCGACTCGGCCCTCGACACGTCCCTCCGAGAAATCGAGCCGGAGCTTTTTCCAATCTGCCCGTTCAATACGGGAACAGATTTTAGAGGGAGGAACATAATCAATCCTCTGCCCCAAAGAATGGTCCATCATACCAACCGTGATAAAGAGTACACCTGTTTTATTAAAAGGAAAAAAAAGAAATGTACATTTTGTTCTTCCTTTAAGAAATTTGATCAAGTTGCAAGGACGTGTCTGGCATGGCTATGTACACCCTTGGGGCGGCCCCTCCGGCTCCGCTCCTGGGCTGCCGGCGCATGGGGGCTCCCGCCCCGGCCCCGGCGGGGCTGGGGAGTGTCACTGCTGTCCTGATTTCTTCTCCTTTTGGAAGCTGAAGCTTGTGCGCCTGTTCAGTTTTCTTTGTTTCTGGGCAAAATAGTCAGCCCGGGCTGTGCTCGCTCGCGATTCCAGGATGTAGTTCACCTACGGGGCAAGAGGACACGACGGTCACCCGAGGGCCGCTCTGGGCTGGGACAGAGGAGCCCCGACTGGGTGGTTGTTCCCAGACCTGGTTGCTGTCCCCAGACCCGGTGGCTGTCCCCAGACCCAGTGGCTGTCCCCAAGGCTGGGCTTTCCTGTAGGGTCTCAGCCACCCGGCAGGCTGGGAGTCGCACCAGCCGTTTTCCCTTTGAGGGGTCCACCCCAGGGTGCCCACATGTAAGGCATGAGCTACAGCCCTTTGTGACACACCCTCGCCTGAGCCCCAGCTTTACAAGGGGAGCGGGTGATGGGGGCTGGTGTGGATGCTTCGGTCGGGGTTTTCCTGACCCCGCAGGCTGCCTCCCCAAGGGCTGTGCCTCGGTTTCCTGGCACCTCCTGCCCTGTTCAGCCCAGGGCCACACTCACTTCCCCAGCCCCGCTCCGAGGAAAGTCAGCCCAGCCAGAGCGTCCATTCCGAATAGGCAGAGCTCAGGATGAGACAGGTCAGGGAGGCCCAGGGGTCAGAGCAGGGTTGGCCTCTGCTCCGTCCATCTTGGGGCTTTTCAGGATGCCTGAGCGTGAGCCCCACGGGCGGTGAGTGGTGGCCGGTCACCAGCATCTGGAGCACTGAGCCCCGCCACGCCTGGGCTGGATCCCCGTGTGCTTCTGAGGATAAAGGGCATTGCGGGGAGCTCAGGGCCAGGCGGGGTCCAAGCAGGACAAGAAAAGCAAAAGGTGCAGAGCAGTGGCGACTGGGGAATCAGGGTGTCCCGGGGCAGGGTGGAACCAGCAGGGCAGCAGGACACACCGGGCAGGTTAGTGGCAGGCCCGGGCGAAAGGCTGAGGAGAACGTGGGGGATCGGGCCCAGCAGCACCGCTCAAAGAGCCACTCATCACCTGCCACAGCGGCCTGAGGGGGCCGGTACCAGCCCCTCTGGCAGCTGGGGAAACCGAGGAACAGGCTGGCCAGGCCATTCCCTCAAGGTCCCAGAGCTCTCCTGCAGCTGGCCCAGGTGTGGAGCAAAGCCTCAGAGGCGCCCCCACCTCCCCTCCCGCAGAGTCCCGCCTCCCCGGACAGGTGAACAGCGCCAGTTCCTGTGACGCTGTGACTAGAAACTCCAAGGTCTGCAGCTAGACTGACCAGTCCCAGCTCTGGCCCTCTGAGGGCCGGGCTGCAGAGGCCTCCCCTGGCTGAGGAGCTCCCCTGGAGCTTGGGGGGAGGCAGGGTGGGCGCCCTCCGATGCGGGCCTGGCCCCTCCCAGCTTTCTGCTCTGTTGGCCCCGGCAGCAGGCGGCAGGGCGGTGAGTGGGCACAGAAGGCTGGCCATGCTCGGCCTGCCGCCTTGCCAAGTCACCAGCTGAGAGCAATAAATCATGAGGTCCGCAGGGCCGGTGGGTGATTTGGGATGCCACAGACAACGTCTGCAAAGAGGAAGGCTGGCATTCCTGGGAAGAGCCGGCCGTGGCCGCTGCTCCAGTCTCGCGTGGACAGTCTGTGACGGCGCGGAACTTGACAAAGGCGTTTACAAAGAATCCTTAACAAGCCGACTCCTGCCTAAATTTATTATCTTCGGTGCTTTGTGATAATCACACAGATAATTTTAATGGCAGATTAATGTAATAATCAAAAGATAAAAACGCCCTTTGGTCTGCCATTAGCTGGTTAATATGCTGTGGCGTGAAACTTGCACCATTTTATGCACTATGGAGTGTTTCACTCGCAACGCGCTTTACAGCTTAAGGCATAAAAATATAGGGAGTTTCATGGTCAATAAAGCCATAGCCGCCATCACTCGATCAGCAGGAGCGCCAGCTCGGAGCCCCCGTGCTCACTGCGATCCCCTCGCCTGCACTACTCAGACCCCGCCTGGCTTAGTGCGCCCGCGCTGAACTCCACGGTATGTACGTAGGGGGTCTCCAGCTCCCGCTACCAGGTGGAGACAATACAGTTCTGAGGGTGGCTGGGAAGACCACTGCGAGCAGCTCTGGCGGCCACAGCACCAAGTGAAGAGGTTTACCGTGCGTGTGGACCCCACTCAGGCCCGCGGCACTGCATGGTCAGGGAGCAGAGCCAGGAGCTGCCCCAAGCACCACTGGGGGTGGCCCTCAACCCTCCAACGCCTCCCAAAGCTGTCTCACATGAAGCTGGTGCCCAACAGAAAGGTCGTCTCAGTGTTCTTGCAAGGGGAAGGCAGAGAGAGCTGAGACGTGGGGGTTTCTGGGCGTGTCACATGCTGGGCCTTCAGACCGGCCCTCTCTGGGAGTCCACATCAAACACTGGTGGAGCCGAAACTAGCACGGCAGGGCCCCTGGTGAGTGCGGCCAAGGCAGTGGACCGGCAGGCCGGGCTGAACCGAGGAAGGGCCCGTGTCCTCGCAGGCGAGTCGGGGCTGGCCGCAATGCAGCTCTCCGGAGCCTCCGGGTGTGCTGAGAGGTGCTAGGGACGTTCCGCCGTGGAAACAGATGTTTCCGGGAGGCGACAGGCCCGGGCATCTGCTGTATGGCGGTTTCTCTGCACTTGCTTCCCAGCTCACACTGAAGCCATAAACCCATGTTTCTGCCATCAATCTGCTGTTGTGAAATCATTTTGATGTCAAACACAGGATTATAATTTTACTAGAATCTTTCTCGAGCCTTGACTATTTTAACGCTGGCTATAAAAGCAGCCCAGCCCCCCGGCGAGCATGGGGCGCTTATTCCCGGCCCCAATCCGGCTCAGGCTCCCTGGGCATGGGGGGGGCGACACCATCTGTCCAAGGCCCCCGCCCCCCCACTCAGGGCCCCACTGCCCTTCCCTGGCTCCTAACTGTCCCTGGTCCTTTTCTTTATCGTCTACTTGTTACTTTGGGAAATCTTGCAGCCACGAAGACTTTGCTGCAAAGGTCCCTTAAAACAAGCCCTTTCTGGTACTCAGCTGCCTAAGACAGACACATCTAGGGGTGGGGAGGGCATGCAAGCCCAGGTTCTGGGACTGACTCAGCCGACGGCTAAGCACGTCCCTGCTGGGCCCAGCACTGGCCTTGGAGCTGCTGGCGGCTAGTACCGGCCGGCTTCAGCTCTTGGGAGTAATCAGGCGGGGAGGCTGACCAGGTCTCACCCAACTTGGGCTGCTCTTGTCTGGGGTGCTGGGGGCTGCTGTGGCTCTGACCCAGCCTGTCCGGAGGAGTCTGGAGACCACCACTGTGGAGCTACTCTGAGTGTGGGCACAGAGTGACCACCTGGGCAGGGTCTGGAAGTTTCTTATATGCAGTTTTTGTCCTTGCTCAGGCCTCCGGGACCAGCGATGCCAGTGGCTCCCACAGCCCCGCCGTTCTGCTGGTTCCCGGTGCCTGGCACCCACACAGTGAGGGGGTGCAAAGCCCCACGTGCAAGGGCTCTCTGCCTCTCAAAGGCCGCAGCAGCTTCTCTCCGTTTCTCAAGGACTCTTCCGCTGGGCCTCTGGGCCAAGCTCTTCCCGACACCCCAAGGCAGGTTGCCCAACGCCCCTCACCCCAATACCTTAATGACTAACAATCTCTGACTTCCTGTGAGGACGAAGGGATGAGGACTCTCCTGGAGGTGTCACGGTGCCTTCTGAGCAGATATGACTCTGCTTCCGAAGAAGACAAGTGTGCTGCGATCCTGTGGGTGCCCTGAAACAGCACCTGTGATCTCCCCAGACACACTACAGGGCCTAAATGGGTGGTTTATAAACAGAAGCAAACACAGGCTCGCAAGGCGCACTGCACGCACACGCACACACGCACACACACACACACACACACACACACACACACCCGAGGCTTAGGCTCGGGCTGACCTGAGCTCACCAGCAGGGCACCCCTCCCCGGGAAAGGCCACTCACCTTAAGCACGATTTCATTGACGGTAGCAGCATCGGATTCAAAGTAGAGGTGTTTGTAGTCGTGATTGCTTAGATACGTGAGTTTAAATATCGCGTGACCTGGAAGGAGAAAGGTAGCATTGAGGGGCTCTGGCGGGTGCTCTCTGCGGGGGGCCAGAGGGTGGCCCATGTAATTTTTTTTTCCCTTTTGGGTCACTCCTGGCGATGCTCAAGGTTCCTCCTGGCTCTGCACTCAGGAATTACTCCTGGCAGTGCTCGGGGGACCGTATGGGATGCCGGGGATCGAACCCGGGTCGGCCATATGCGGCAAACGCCCTCCCCGCTGTGCTGTTGCTCTGGCTCTACTCCCCCTATTCTAACTCAAGCACGTGCGTGTCATTTCCCAGGGACGGCTGGTGCACAGCGAGAAAGGACACAGACGTCATGGTCAACTCCCCACCAGTACCAGGGAGGCGCGGGTTGGGCTTTATGGATGGAACCGCAGCCACAGTTTGCATGGGGGAAGGGGCGAGGTTTGCGGTGGGCCAGTTCACTGCTAACCTTTAATCTGAAAGGCAAACAACTGTTTCTAGTTCAACAGGCGAGCAGAGAGGAGGAGGAAGGCAGGCCGCAGCTGTGCACCTCCCGTGGCCCTGGCTTGGCCTGAGTCTCCGTCTCTCTCAGGACCCTGCGCCCAAAGGCCACGATCACCCTGGCCTGGAAGGAGAGATGGACCCCGGCCGGGGGACACCACTTCCTGGAGCAGTCCCAGCGCTGGCACACCCCCGCCCCCCGACCACATTCCTCCCTGCTGGCCTCCTCTATGCCCTTCCAATGGTGCAGCCATGGGCCTGTGTCCAGACACTCACTGTGCCCTTGAGGCCACAGTCCCCAGCCCAGCTCTCTCTCTAGGCCTGTCTGAGAAGATCCAAAGATCCCTGTGACTCGGCTCGACCAGCACCTCTGTGGGAGCTCTTCACTGCTACCTAAGGGCCCCACATGGCTGTCGGAGGCCTCCCCTGCTAGGTGTGTTCCCAGGAGCCCTGAAGTGCCACCCAAGGCCGCCAGCAGTGCCCACTGGGTCCCAGGGTAGCTGTGGGAAGCTCTGCCCAGCCCCCTCAACACCAGCTGCCCGGGGACACTGGTGAGAAGCGGGTCTGAGGCATACGAGCCCTGAGACACTGAAGCAGGCTCGTGGACACCCACAGGGCCCATGGTGGCCAGAACCCCTCGGAAGAGGCTTCTGCAAACAGCCTGTCGCACACCAGGGCTGCAAGGGAGAAACTTGGGCACGGGTCTTCTCACCCTCTTAACTGAGGCAGCGCTGGTCACGACGATTAATTAATAATCCATCACCCCCATTACTGTAAGTTCACCTCTTTCCCGGAGAAATCTTCCTGGGGACTTTATTTACAGTAGCTAATTCTTCAGACCTCCAAGAATAAGCTGATATATGGGGTAGGCTCGGGGCCGGGAACAGCGGAGCTGCTGGTATTTTATCCTCGGAACATCCCGTTATGATATACTGATTGTGATGGTCAATTTTATATGGCAAAAAATGAGCTCGGGGTTTATGAAAAAACCTCAGTTGCAGGCGCGGGCGAGTTTGGCCCGACTAAATGGTGGGAGTGAGAGACGCTACAATTCCCAGCCGGGAGTGAACTGTCGGCTCTGTGCTGGTCTCAGGCCGTGGCGGGCAGGCAGGCAGTGCTCTCGGGTTTTTGGTGAGGGCTCTGTGCAAGCCAGTCCTCTGTGAAGGTCAGGGAGCTGTGAAGGACGCCAAGGACACAGGCAGACGCCCTCCAGGAGCGCTTTGCCGCTGAAACCTGGTTCTGACAAGCCAAGGCCCGGGGCGATAAAGAACCAGAAGGTCTCACGGAGGCCCACAGACCTGAAGCTTCGGGGTTCACTGGCCATTCTGAGTGACCACCTGCTCCTGCTCATCACTGACAAAACCAAAGCAAACTTGGAAACGTTTGCACGTGTTGGGGCTAAGAGCCAAGACCCGTTCTACTGGTAGAGCAGGATAGACCTGTGTGTATGTCAGCAGTCAGACCTGGGGTGCTCAGAGGGGACCCCAGATGCGAGCAGATCAGCTGCGGGTGCTCAGTGTGATTCGTGAGCCAAGAACGAGAAGCTGAGGAAGCCCAGCTGCCCAGCTGGCAGCCGCAGGCCACTGCTGGGGGCATCGAGAGCCCTGAGCAGTGGACAGGAATGGTGGGAGGTGCCCCGCCCCCGCCATCTCACGCTTGTTTCTCCTTCAGGCTGGCCAGGTAGGGCACCCACACCACTGACAGCAAGGCCGGGACGCCCTTGATTTGCAATTCAGCCCTTGGTGGCAATCACAGTGATGAGATGGTGGGGAGGGGGCGTGGCCCGGTGTGGCTCAGCCGCTCCCCTCTGCCCCACTCCGGGCACCCTGGGGCTTTTCTGGGTGGGCATTTTTACTCAGTTCAGGTCTGCTGGGGGCATCAGCCAGTGCAAGGGCCAGAGAAAAGCCCACCCAGCCGAGCATTAAGGGCAGAGGTGGGCTTGTGTGGTGTGGGCAGGAACGAGAGTTGCCTGGCTCTGAGCAAGCAGGGCTGGGCCAAGGGCATCAGGGGCCCACAGGGGCGGGCACCAAGGGCTGCACCCCAATGTGGCACTGCTGACTGCTAGTGGCTAAAGTGGGCTAGTGAGTGAGTGAGTGACCATGCCGTGCCTGTGTCTCTCCCCTGCCCTGGCCTCGTGGGGGCTACGGGGTGGCGGCTGCCCCGCCAGTAGAGGGAGAGTACGTGGTCTGGAGGCCACCGGCAGGCAGGGCGCTGAGGAGGGAATGAGGCAGGTCACACTGGCAGGTGTGGGGGTGTGAACAGCAGAGGTCACTCTGGGGTCAGAAGGTCAGACTGACAGGTGGGGGTGTGAACAGCAGAGGTCACTCTGGGGTCAGAAGGTCACACTGGCAGGCGTGGGAGGTGTGAACAGCAGAGGTCACTCTGGGTCAGGTCACACTGGCAGGTGTGGGGTGTGAAGGGCAGAGGTTTTCCCAGCAAACAGCAAGTGTGACTGCTGCTTGCTGGGGAGATCTGCGCAGAGACCAGGGCAGAAGGAACCACCTTCCACCATGAGCTGGAACATCAGGTCATCACTTCATGACACCTGACGGCCACCAGGCTCCCCCAGGGTAAGGGGGGGACAGCTCAGCCCTCGGGGCCTCTAATCTGGGGTGCTGGAAGGCATCAGACCCAGGCACGGCTCCCCTGAGTCAATGCAACAGCAATTTCTCGAGGGAGGGGCAAACCTCTTGTTGTAAACTGTAGACCGCTGTGGCCGCATCAGAAAGCAAAGCCTACCACTGCAATCGTTCAATGCTTTTGCTCAGACGGTTCGCTTGGAAATGCAGGCGAGCCTGCCAGGAGCCTGGGCTCTGCAGCTGGACTCAGGACCACTCCAGCTGTGAGGCTCCCTGCGGCGCACCTTGGCAGGAGCCCGGGCTGCCAGGCCCTGCTCACACTCGCTCAACATGGGGGGGGGGGGGGGGGGAGGAAGGGGGAGGCATCTTAGGGCATGAGACTGGAGGGGAAATCTCAACCTCTGAAAGAATTTCTTTCAATTTTCAAATTGAACGGGGCTGTCTCTTGCCTTTACAGAGCTGTCGAAATAAAATGCAACATTATAGTCTAAAAGCGCCACCTAAGCACTCGCGATAGGTTCGGGGCCAGCACTGGAAAGGCCCAGGTGCTCTGGAACAGGTAAAGACATATTCATGTTTACGAATCCCCCACCCAACATACACACATACACACGCCCAAAGTAATTCGGGAAGACGGAACGTGACACGGGCGGGGAACCAATGAGCGGCGAGGAACGTCAGCGGTGGAGCCGCTTGGGCTTTCGGGCTCTGATTTATCTTCCGCACTATGAATTTTCACTTAAACACAGGCTGTGCTGGAAAAACAAAAACAAAACCAAAAAACAGGCTCTTGTGGTGAATGCAGAAGCGTGCCTGTCCTGGAAAGGCCACCCCTGCCCAGGCAGGGCCAGCGGAGTCGGACCCCAGCGGGAAGCGTGGACTCCAGCCGCCCAGAACAAGCACAGCCAGCGAGGAAGGGCCTCCCCGCAGCTGAAGCTCCAGGGGGCTGCCCGCTCAGCTGAAATTCCCAGGGGCCTCTGCTGGCCAGGAAAGCCTAACATAAACAGAAGCTATTCCCTGTTAAAAAGTAAAAATGCTATCCAGACTTAGCGTACACAGGGGACTAGCGAAGACAGAGGGACACTAGGCTCCCAGGCAGAGGGACCCTGCTGGTTCAGCAGTGGCATAAGCTGGACATCCCTGGCACTCGCTGAGGCTCCGCTGCCTGTTCTCACAGATGTGACCAAAGCGTACAGTAAAACCGGGAGTTGGCGGCGGCAGCGAGCACTGTTCCCCTGTGCTAGTCTCTACCCCCACCTTCAGGGGCCGCTCTAGGCTCTTAGAAACTTCTGGTTCTACAAACAAGCAGAGAGCACTGGTGGGCCAGCCCTATCCCTGGACGGCGGGCAGGAACGCATTCCCCAACTGTGATTCCGGCTTACGTTCTTCCCTAGCCCAGAAGGCGAGTGGAAGCTCTTGCTGTATCCCCGGCAGCCGGGTGAGGGGACACGGTTTTTAGAGGCGAAACCCCACCCTCCTTCAGGCTCTAGGGGACAGGCCACGCTGGGGGCCTCTGTCGAGCCATGAGCAGCCGCAGTCGATCCATGTGATTCTTCGCCTGGCCAAGTCTGGTTCTCTTGTGAGCACACCACAGTGGCGAAGGCCAGGGGGCCTGCGAGGACCTGCCCACTAGCGGGCGGGAGCGAGTGACCTACTTATGCATTTGCCGCGTTTCTCCTCGGCGCTGTCCTACAAACAGGAGGGCTCTGCCTACAGACTCGCGGTGGTGGTGACTCCCTCCCTCCCTCCTCTAAGTCACTGAGGAGACAGCGGCTCAGGTCTGCCGACCATGATGGCGAGAGCCAAGGGCTCCTGCTGGCCTTCACTCTCCAGGTCTAGCGGCTGCGTCCGATGTGCGGGACAGCCCTTCCCGGGCTCCGGCCCTTTGCTGCCTTCTTCTGGCTCCCACGCGGCCTCTTCTCCTGGTCAGTCTTGCTCAAGACAAGTGCTCTACCCACTGTGCTATCTCTCCGGCAATTTTTTTTATAATGGAAAATTATTTTATGTTTTCCAAAAGGTGATGTAATGAAAAGTTGGTTATTATATTATATTTGAAACTTTAAAAATATTTGGTGTAGGAAAACAGTTGCTTTAGCTCAGTGCTTCCGTGTGCCTGTACACTCGGCCCCACTTACGGGGAGAAGTCCGTCTCCCACTTTTGGAAAAGAGAGCTGTTTTAAATACTAGTCATTCGTTGCCACGTGCGATTATGTTCCATTAAAGCCTGGCTTGATCTTTGAATGAATCTTTTTGCCCCTGAGTGGTTTTTATCAAGTAGGAGTCTGTGGAAGATACTCGTTTGCCTCTGACACATTTGATACACTCATTAATAAAACCATTGATCTCATTAGAAAATTCCTCTTTCTTTTTTTTTTTTTTTGGCTTTTTTGGGTCACACTCGGCAATGCTCAGGGGTTACTCCTGGCTCTGCACTCAGGAATTACTCCAGGCGGTACTCGGGGGACCATATGGGATGCCGGGGATCGAACCTGGGCCGGCACAGGCCGGCGCATGCAAGCGCCCTACCCGCTGGGCTATCACTCCGGCCCAATTAGAAAATTCTTTAGGTCATGAGAACTTAAAGCTCACAATGACAGATACAAGTTTCCCAAATTTCTGATTTTTACCAGAAAGCCTGAATTTTGCCACTAGCATCAGACACTATCGCCTGCTTGCCTTGGTGCAACAACTTCCCTCCGTCATTGGCAAGAACGCGCTGGCCAAACACTGAAGCTGGGTGAGTCTCTGCAGTGAAGATCGTGTTCCGTGAAGGAAGTGCCTAGTGCAGCTTGGAGCTCCGACGTCACACAAGCGCCCTCCTTCAGACCAGCGTTCTACAGCCACAGACCGAGGAGACGAATGAGGTGGCTTTTAGGAAAGGGATTAATGATTTTTTTTGTATGATGCAGCTCATGTATTATTCTAATGAAATATTACATCACATCTCAGTATCTCAGGACTGGCTGAGTTTTATTCCGCAACTTTTTAGGGGTATACACAAAGTGAGTTCTATAACTGGAAGTTTTCTCTTTAATTTATGACAATCATTCCTCCATCCGTTAAGCACCGCATGCCATCATTTCCTGGGAGCTGCAGGTTCCACGGGGCCACACCACGGCTTATTTTCTGATTGTTATGCTGATTTTTAATAAGTTTTTCTACTTGTTTCATTTTTGCTCAAGTCTTGTCGGTTTTTTAATTCCCTTAATTCCATTAAGGTCTGTCATTACTTCTCTCTTCTCATTTTTTTTTGGCATTTAATGTACCTACAAGATGGTCAGACTTCTTCATCAAGACCCTGAAAGAACGGTTTGAGGCTCTTCATATTCCTGAAGCAAGCAGATGCCATTGGGCTACACTGGCACATGATAGGGTCAAATGGAAACGTTACTGGCGCCCGCTCGAGCAAATCGACAAATAATGGAATGTCAACTGATCAAGTGATCAAGTGAAGGGGAAGGGAAATCAGATAACCAAACAGAGTTGACATTCATTTCTAAAAACACTGTCTGAGCCATGGCGGTGACTCCAAGGTGACTCCATATGCACGTACTCTGCATGTGGGAGGCTCAGGGCTGGTTTCCAGAACTGCACGGCCCACTGAGCACTGCCCAAACACACACACACCTGGAGACTGCACTAGGGCAGGGAGCTGGTTCCATCAGAGGCACAGGTGGGGGACGGGCTCAACGGGCGTGAGCACCTGCTCTGCACCGGCTGGGTGGCACCGAGCCCTGCCAGCACCCGCGGTGACCCACAGTGTGGAGGAGCTGCAGAGCCCTCGCCCCTCACACGAGCAGGGCGCTTAGTGCCATGACATGCGTCAGTGGCAGAGGAGGGCCCCAGCTGGGGCTCTCACACCTGACTTGGGACGGGCCGCCTACTCCTCGGCTTCTGAATTTTAAAAACAGAAACATTGGGCTCCTCGGGTTTGGAGGGGTCAACAGTTCTGGGGTGAGCGCAGGGACTCTGCGGCTCTGTGGGAGGAATCTGCAGAGCTGTTCCTAGGGCGGAGCAGCTAGTGCAGACGGAGAAGTTCGGGTGCGGCTGGGCCCCAAGGCTCACTTGGCCCTTTACATTTTGTTAAGATAGATGGGCCACACCGGGTCCTGTGTTTTTGTGGGGCCTGCTGGAGCTCGGGGGCTCGGGACACGGCACTGAGTACTGTCACGCGATGCAGCCGCCATCTCCCTCTGTCTGTTTACCTCCACACTCGAGGACAAGCACTTTTCCTATAAAGGGACCGAATGGCAAAGAATTTAGGCTTCAACTGGGGTAAAACTGGGTCTGCTTTGTACATATTTATGAAACAAGAAAAAGGGCCTTTTTTTTTTTTTTTTTTTTTTTTGGGTCACACCCGGCGATGCTCAGGGGTTACTCCTGGCTCTGCACTCAGGAATCACTCCTGGCGGTGCTCAGGGGACCATATGGGATGCCGGGGGATCGAACCGGGCCGGCATGGGCCAGCCGTGTGCAAGGCAAATGCCCTACCAGCTGGACTATCGCTCCGGCCCCAAAAGGGCACTTTTTATAGGCAAAATTAAATTACAGTAAGTGCGCTTTGGGGAGTAATACAGTCTGCTAATGAGAAGAAGAACACTTGGGGTGGGACGGACGCTGGAGGAGCTCAGCATTAACACGGTGATGCCGGGCCGCTGGATGGGGCTTCGCTAACGGCCGCTGTGCCTCGGTGTCTCGGTCAGTGGCTCTCCCCCTCCCTTGCTGTGGCCTTTTGTTGCGCTGGCGTCGGGGTGGGGGGTGGTCGCACAGCCTGCCGGCGGTCCTTGCTTGCACACTTGGTTGGTGCTTGCCAGTGACCACGTGGCACTGAGCACTGTCCAAGTGGGGTACACGCATGGCCCTGCCACTGTTGTGTGAGGGACCGTGAAGAGCAGAGCCCGCAGGACGAGGCTGGGTGCTGTGGCCGCGCACCGGAATGTGGACTCACGGCCTCATTCCCACACAGCTGCTGTTTCCTGCCATGGAGCCACCGCCTGAGCCGCGGCGGTTCTGGTCACCAGTGGCGAGTGCTCACTTGCAAACCGTTGTTAGCTCCTGGGCCACGCGCTGCCACTGAGCCTCTGTTTTCACTCCAAGGGTCTCTCATCTCTTTTTCACTCTGTACAGTCGCTTATGCTGAAATCTGGAACGCCCTTTACTTCTTTGTGTAGAGCTGGATTTTCTGTTATTTTTTTCTTTTCAGACTAACATTTCTTGTAGCAATAGGCTCATTCTTTAAATGTCTAAAAATGTCGATTTCCCCTTCCTGTCTGAAGGGTATCGTCAATGGATATAGAATTCAGGGCTGACAGATGTCCCGGAGCGCCTTAGAGCCGTCACTGCAATGACTTCTGGATTGCATTACTTTGAGGAGAGGTCAGCAGTCATTCCGCTTTTCCTTTTTGGTCCATACCTGGTAGTGCCCTGGGGTCCAAGTGGTGCCAGGGATCAAACCCGGGGCTCCTGCATGCAAAGCAAGTAACCCCCATCCTTTACGCCATCTCCCCAGCCCCCAGACTCAGCCTTACGTTTCTGTGTCTGTCTCCTTAAAGCGCACCCTCCCATGGGTGTTTAACAATTCGATTATGCTGTGCCTTGATACGGTTTCCGGTTGCGTTTCCAATATGACTGTGGAATGTTATTTCTAACAATCTAAAAGTTTCCCTCTCCGCCCTGTGACCCACCGACCACTGCTACTACCCCTCGGCGTCTCCTTCGCCCCGTCCTGTTCTGTGCTTCACACCGTCCTGTCTTACAGTTAACTGATTATGGCAGCAGATTCTAAAATAAGCTCCCCAAAATCTGCCTCTTGCTTTCCATTTATCTTTATTTTTCTCGTGGGCCGGGATCAAATGCAGGATCTCACAATGGCCAGTCAAGTGTCCTACTGCTGAGCCCTCGCCGGGCATCCGATTCACCCCCTCTCCTACCCGTGTGTAATATTCTTATCTGTGGGATCCACGAAGCACTCACATCTAAGAGAACAAAACACGCAGAAGTAATGGGAGGTCACTTCCGAGATCAGGCCACATAGGACCTACTTCCGGGACAGGGAGGAAGTGCCGAAGGCTGGAGCACATACACTGTGCGTAGTCACAGGTTCAATCACTGGCACCACCCGACGCCACCTGTGGCTGCGGTAGCCCCTGGGCCCTGCTCTTCACGTCTCTGCTCTCTTGGTCCTGGGTACGCTGATGCGCTGACCCTATCTTCTCTGAAGCCTGGAATGACTGTGGTCTGGGCTGGCTGACGCCCTAATGCAGGCTGGTCAAAGGCTTGGAGCTGAAGCTCCAGTACTAAGTGTGCTGGGTTCCTGACCACAACATGTCGAGAACGTTTGTCACCGGCTTCAAGGAAACTCATTGTGCACAATAGATAATGTTCACACGGACAGTTTCCGCTGATCTGCTTCTATTGGGGAGGTTTCTTCCTTTCTTTTTTTTTTTCTTTTTGTTTTCTGGGTCACACCCGGCAATGCTCAGGGGTTACTCCTGGCTCTGCACTCAAGACTTACTCCTGGTGGTGCCTCGGGGGACCATATGGGATTCTGGGGATCGAACCCAGGTCAGCTGTGTGGAAGGCAAATGCCTACCCGCTGTGCTATCACTAACTCCCCCCGCCTTTCCTCACCCCCCCATCTGGGAGGTTTCTGATTCAGGTATCTCAGTTGCAGAATTTTCTCTTGGTTCTTACTTTTAATTTCAATTTATTTCTTGTTTTTGTTTGCTTCAAGTCTCTGAACATATTCATAATTATACTAATTAGCAAGAATTTTCTGTTAATTCTACCACTGCTGTTATTTCTGGCTGTTTTTATTGACTGACTTTTCTCCTGGTTTCAGGACACATTTCCTTGCTTCTTTGCACGTCTAGTAATTCTTGCTTAAATGCTGGACGTGATAAACATTAAATTATGGGACATCAGCATCTGGTCATTAGTCTTTCAGAGACTCCGGGTCTGTTCTGGTTGTGGTTAATCTACACGTGGATCCTTCCCATGCTTTAATATGAAGGATTAGGCCAGTCTCTCATCTAGGGTCAGCTCAGCCTGACTTCTAAGACACGACCTTTCCAGAGCCACCCCTTGACGCCCTGCAGCGTTGCTCTGACTGGCCGGGACGATGGAGTTTATGGTGCACTGGAGGCTGTGAGGTGCCCCCTACACAGGCA
Organism: Cryptotis parvus; assembly: GCA_021461705.1. Taxonomy (NCBI): domain Eukaryota; kingdom Metazoa; phylum Chordata; class Mammalia; order Eulipotyphla; family Soricidae; genus Cryptotis; species Cryptotis parvus. The sequence continues at coordinate 41,225 of JAJIBD010006149.1, forward strand.
GGGGCCGGGACTCAGAAGAGCGTTTAAGTGACTGCCTGGAACTCTTTCTCCTTTCCACACTTCCCTTGGCAAATTTCAGCAGTTTTCGCCTCTCCCAGCCTGGACGTCCATCTCCCGCGCGGTGAGACTCTGCTCTTCCTGGGAGATCCTGGAAGGAAAGTGCTCAGTGGCGCTCACCTCATTTGTCTCCGGTCTCTCCTGACCTCCAGCAGCGTCCACACACAGTTCCCTCTATTGTATGCAGTTTTCCAGTCGTTCACGATAGAGGGGCTGGTGTGGCAGCAGCTGCCTAGTGTGCAAGTTTGCCTATGGGAGTCTTACAACAACACACATTTGGATTTTAATGGAAGAATGGCTGACTTCTTTCCATGTCTATCAGAATAACTTAAAATCTAGCACCCCATTTATTTATCATGAAAACAATTTGAAGCTTGGCAGGAGGGAAGGAAAACAGATTTTTTTTCTATCATTTATCCAGCTGAGGAATCTTTCACACAGAGTTTTTCAGTAGGGGACAGACCAAGGCCCTTACCCCTTTGTCAATCAAGATCTCTCTTGATGTTAAGTCAAGAATGAATGAATTTGAAGAAATGGCTGTCAAAATCTACAAAGATTTAAATGTCTATAAAATTTGCATTACATTTAGATAACTCTTATTATTATATTATTATTATTATAATGATCAAGCCAACCAGTGAAAGCTCAGTAGTAGTAAGATGGCTCCTCCCAGGAAGAAAGATAGTTGATAAGCTCAGAAAGTGTTTTACGGTAACCACACAACTTATTTCCATCAATGCAAATAAACTACCAGCAAGCTGAAAGAGAAAAGAGGCAATTCAGTGCCAGCCAACTTTCCTCACAAACACATATTTTTCAATCCTATGATTACCAAGGATGTATCCCAACCCACCAGGAGCAACTGTGGCAGCTTATACTGAGTCGGGAGGGTTTTTCTTATCCGCTGGGGCTCCCCAGTTCCGAGTGCTGACCCTCCCGGAGCCCTTCTCAAGCACCCCGTTTTTAGGGGCTGACAGACTGCGGTCAGGCCAGTCCAGTGGAGCAAGTGCCGAGGGCCTGCAGACCAGCAGAACTGGCATGGGCTTGTCTCTTCAACACAGCCTTGTGAAGGGTGCCCATGTCTCTCTGGAAGAACCACACTAGCTCGACAATTCCAAATTCCAGAAGAAATTTTTACATGCTTGGTGTGCCCAGATGTAGCTCGAGAACATCACACATGAGAAGTGCTGCGTGGCCAGGAGTGGCCGAAGTTTCTGGAGGAGGTGGGTGGGCTCAGGAGTTGGCATGTCTCTGACAAACCCCGGGTGTCAGTTCATGACCACATGGACAACGGGGTCACCTGCTGGGCCAACTCCTACAGGCCGAGCTCTCGGGAGCCCAGGCGCTGGTACCCAGCCCCAGCAAACTGCTCTCTACGATGCAGATGACCTACTTTAACGAGCTGGAGCTGGACGTTCCTGGATCCCAAGCTGGGTCAGAGGCCCGAAGGAGATGGCTTGGCAAGAGGTGACGCAGGCGTGTGGCTTCTCTCCGCTTGCACCCTCTGTGGCCCACTGCAGGTCTCTCCCACCCACACACCGGGGAAAAACTGAGGTGGTCTCCCTGGTTGCCTGAACCCGTCTCCCGACAGCTCCCTTGTTTTGGAAGGAGATGATAAATAAATCAAAATGCACTAAGCAGCACTTCCACAGGCACTCGCCTCCTTCGTGAAGGCGCAGCTCATCAATCACACTATTGTCTGCTTGAAAGGCGAGCCTTGTAAATGTCATATCCACTCAGGCCCAAGGAGAGGCGCATCCGAATGCAGCAAGGAGTTTTAATTGGATAGTGTAATTAAACTAAAAAACCCCAGCAGACTCCCTTTGACAGGATAGATGAAGACCCTTTTAATAGGGCTAGGAAACATATCTGTTAAAAGGATGAGGCACTGCCTGCTCCTGATTGCGCTCCAGAGTACTCTTATGAAAAGGCAATTCAATAACTGGGGCATTTAATATGTTAGAGTCCGCTGAGTTCTGGAATCGAGCAGTACTTACCGTATTTGATCTGGAATGTAGGAAATAAGTCCTTGTCAGAGGCTCAGGTCTACCAGAGCCTGCCCGTCTAGCGTCTGGAGGGCTTCGGCCCTTGGGACCCAATAAAGGCTAACAGCGGCCTACAGTCCTCCTGGGCCACATGTGTATACACTCAAGGGCCTTAACTGTGGCTTCCGGGATGGATGTGACCACAGATCCTACCTACCCACCTCAGCGTGGTGACATCCCTCTCATTTCCCTTACACACATCATCACAAGCATCTAAGAAACACGACCTGGGTACTTCCTCCTTTAGGACAGACACTGCCGGTCACATAAGTGTGTGCTCTGCAGCACCTAAGCACACCGTCAGCGAGAACCGTCTTTGTCGGATGGGGAGACAAAACCGGAAGCTCAGGAGAGTGCTCACGTCAGGTGAGGAACAAACCTGAGCCCCTCGGACCCTGTTCCCGGCTTGCCTTTGTTCGGAGAGGGACGGGAGACTCACACGCAAGCGCCTCTGGAGACCAGTGGAGAGGGTCATGGCTGCACAGGGCTGTCACACAGCAGCCCCTAACAGCTCCTTCCAGTGGGCCCCCGCCCGTGTACAGGACAAGGTCAGGGAAGCAGCATCCAGGCGGGCTGAGGGCGCCTGGAGCTCGGGGGCTCAGACAGACCCAGAGGTGAGGCTGTCGACTCCCCATCGAAAGCCTCTTAGAACCAGCCACTCTTTGTTCCATTGACAAAAACCTCCAAGTCGGTTCACCTATGCCCGCGCACTGATCTTTCTTGTTTAAGGATGCTGAAGAATGACATCCCCACAGAGCCCACTTGGAGATGTTTGCAAACCCTGGAACGTTCTGAACACCCATCTCGCACTACCAGCTGCTAATCCCTTTAAGGATGCAAATGCTCATAATCTATGAAAACTGGGTACTGAATTAAACCATCAACCACCTTCAGGTTTAAATGAAAACTACATAAAAAGCATTTCAGCCATCAATTTGGCTATCACTTCTAGCCAGTATGAATTCTGCTGGAAAAGCTATTTTCGTGCAGATGTGGAATTCAATGGGAAAGACTGACTCGTGTACCGACATCAATCAAAATGTCGACTTCCCTGGCAGCTCTCAACAGTAAGGCAGGTTCAAAGGTCACAGGATAAAGAAAAAGCCAAGCTCTGGTTCAGCTCTAATATCTCCTCGGTAGAAGTCCTGCAAAAGTACCCCCTTCTGTATTAGCCTTGCTTTCATTAATCTTCTTGCCATCTTCTTTAACTAGTCATGCAGAACCGCTCGATAGCAAGACGTATAATGGGGAAGGCCCGGTGCCTATTACCGCGTTAACATTCTCTTAAGCCCCAGTGCAACAATGGAATGGGAAGACGCAGGAAATCCATAAGTGCAGGGTACGGAGCCGGCAATTCAATTACAGCCCAGGCTTACCTATGTACCACTGACCTATAAAACACAGAGGCCTTTGTGTCTAACTGGCTTGGCCATTAAGACTGCTGAAGATCCCAACAATGCTGATCTTTTCTGTTTAAGTTAAATCAATGTGGACAAATCATTATTCAGTGGCTTTAATTTAATTAGTAAATTAAATACACTACTTTACAGATCTTGTCAAGTACTTATGAAAAGAAAGATTCATTTAAGCGGGAGGTCACCAATAAGTCTAGCTAATCTAAGCCAGAGCCTTAAAGTGAATCTCACCTCAAAAACCTAGCTGCTGCTAGTCACGACTGCTCCAACAGTTTGCCTGTGATTGTGGTTAGCTCGCGATCAGAAGAGTGCCTATCCTGGACCCAAACAGTTCTGGTGGTGGTGTTGGTGGAAGCAAAAACCCCAAACAAAACCCCCAACCCAAACAAACAATCCCCCAACGCCATAACCAGCATCCAGAGTCAATTTCCTTTAGATTATACTCTTGCAAGAGAGTATAATCAGGTTACCTCTATTCTGTTGTCTTCCTTAAGCTTTTATATTATCTGTACTTAATTGAGATACAGAGTGCTTTTCAGCTATAAAGACGACAGCTACTTTATTAAGGGTTTAAATCTGATTTCTTAATGATAGGCTGTTTCCTTTTAAAGACCGAAACCCGCACAACCTTCTTATGATAAAACCAGAGCCGGCCGGGTTGAGTCTGGGACTCGAGCTAGAGACGGCCTGACAGTCTGTGACGGGCACCTGCTTCGCAGAAGAATTCTCCGGCCTTTGTTTCGTGTTGGAATTTGAGGCTAGCACTTAGGAGGGAAGTCTGCTGTATTCACAGCTCGCTCTAGACCTCTCCAAGGACGGAAAATTATTTCTCGGAGACAGTTTAACCAGGGTAGAGTCTGATATGGAAACATTCCCCTCCCCTCTGTGCTGTACACATCTTTGTTCAGTTAAAATGAATTAAAATTAATTCATCTTTTAGAGGTTTGTGACACCCTTCAAAATAGCAAAAGATATCCTAGGAGTGGAAAAGCCAGACGGAGAGATCACTGATTTGAATAATAATGGCAGCAGGCTTTAAAAAAGATCCAGAAAGGCAAGAATCTATTCTTAATTTCTCAGGGCCACTGGTGCGCGGATCTTCTCCACGAACTCTCGGAGGAGTCCATATTTATATGTGCATTTAAAAAAAAGTCACGTATCTATTTAGTCATTAAGTTCCAGGTCCTTAAACACTCCACAGGGACAGAGCAATAAATCTTCCTTCTGAGAACACAGTCTAGGAGGGAGAGGAGAGGGGGGGGAAGAGCCAGAGAACGGCTATTTATGGAGCGGGCCGCAGAGTCCGGGGCTCTCGGAGTCCTCAATGTATGTAATTACGTGTTTCTCTGCAGGCGTCCTGACGCGCCCCTCTGCAAGTCAGCTATTCACATACTTTTTGGATATGGCATCAATTAAACTTGAGTTGTGCTCCTTATGACGACCAAATTAATGGTTTGACAACGGCTTTCTCCATAAACACGGCAAAAATGGTCATATTCGGGGTTTTAAAAACCATTTCTTTTCTGTTCAAAATCCTGACAAACACGTCTTAAGCAAGACCGAGGACAACTTCATTATCCTCCCATTACTTAAGGCCTTTCTGTACAGAGAGCTGTTTAATGACCACGTCTCCTCTGTCTCCACAAATAAACGATTCCAGTTGGTCACACGTTCCAGTCTTCGGCAAGACACTTGTGTTACGGGAGATAAAGATATGAAAAAGGAAATATATTGCAGAAATCAAAACCCTTATCTACTTCTAGACTCTCTCTCTTTGCCATAATTCATTCAAGAAGGCCTAAAGAATAATTTTTGATGTAAACTCAGCTACAAACATACATCACATTGCTGATAAAAAATCACAGGCGAAACTTATGAAATATAGTGACTTTCATTTCTTTAGTGCTGTTAAAATAACTTTTTTCTAAGGTTCAACAGACACGAAAGATAAAAGGGTTACCATTAATCCTTTAAAAAAAAGCAGCAGCACCCTGCAGATTAATTCTGTGTCTGACGATGGTCTTGAAGATGAACTTTTTAGATTAAGTCACTGAATTAATTTGATGAAGATACTGGAAATCATAAAAAAACAGTAATAGCATCAAACCGGTTCATTCAGCATGTCTCTGTCTGGTCACTTTGTGACATCAATTCTGCTGATTTCCGTGGCCCCACTCTGGCCTCACTGAGTACACATTCCGCACTACAAATGCTCACTGTGACCAAGTCTGCAGGCACTGGCCAGGCGGGAGCACAGGGGACACGGAGCACGGCCAGTGCGGGGAGGGTGGCCGGTGCCGGACAGGTAACCCAGCTAGTGCGTGAGTGCAGCGGGGCGCAGTCACTGGACGTGGGGTCCACCTGGGTCCTGAGCAGTGAGTGGGGGAGGGGAAGCGGAGGGGCAGAAAGTGAGCTGGCTCGTGTGGGAGCACTGCAGCGTGAGCGAACAGAGCCCACGTTCAAAGGGGAAAACGAAAGGCTATGCAGCTGCCAGGGGGCAAGGTCTGTGAAGGAGCCGCAACTTCATCATGCCAGCCTGTGACTCGGAAACCGCTTCTTTATCAGTGTGTGTGTGTGTGTGTGTGTGTGTGTGTGTGTGTGCATGCAACAGGGCTACACTAGGCAGTGCTTGTGTGTGTGTGAACATGCAACAGGGCAACATCAGGCAGTGCTTGTGTGTGTGAGTGCACAACAGGGCTGCACCAGGCAGTGCTTGTGTGTGTGTGTGTGTGTGTGTGTGTGTGTGTGTGAGAGAGAGAGAGAGAGAGCATGCACAAAAGGGCTGCACCAGGCAGTGCTTGGGGGTTGCTCCTGGGGGTGGCGGCATGTGGTAATGGAGTTGGCCACGTGCTAGGCAAGCACCTAACTCCTCTCTCTCTCTCTCTCTCTCTCTCGCCCTCCCCAGCCCTTGACCTTTGACTTAGGAATTCCAAACAGAGAAAGGAGCGTTCTCCCAGAGAAGGGGAGACCTTCTGTCCAACTCTGCTCTTCTCTGTTCTTGCAGGGAGCTCAGTGCTCTAAGGAACATGGTTAGAAAGCGCTGGGGAGGGAATACTCGGGTGTCTCCTACCGGGGCTAGTTCACGTCTTTTTTCAAGCACGTTTCACTCTTTCTAGTTTTCTAGTTTTCTGGAGCCAGAGAGAGGAGAGACCCACCCGCAGACAGGGGTGTTCCCTAGCGAGCCGCATGGCAGGGCCTGAGGGTACCACACTGGCTCTGCTCCCCCAGGCCTGGGACGTGCCTCCTGCAGAGCCGGCGCCCGTTGGGCTGACCAGCTCCCACGAGCACCGGCATGGACAGCTGCGCGTCCTCTGCTGTGCCCACGCGCCGGGGGTGACGCTCATCCTTGCTGTGGGTGTGAGGGAAACCTACTCCGTTTCGAGTTCTGTCCTCAAACCTGCCAGCCCAGCTCACCCCGCTGTCACTTCTCAGATAGGCTGAACCTCTAAGATGCTACTTCTCAGATCATCCCGAGTTCTTGGGAAAAAGTGATGTGAGAAGAACGACGACGTTTTTACTAGCCGACAGGCTGGAGGATGTTTACCTGAAGGCAGCAGGAATCTGCCATGCTGGGGCCCCGGACAGGCCGCTGTGGACCAGGCCCTGGTGGTGACCAGATGTAGCGCGGGAGGCCTCCGCGGGCAGCCGGGAGGGTGGAAAGGGGGTGCGTGTGGCCGCTCTCCCTTCTTGCCACACCAGATCAGCAGTGGACCTGACCGCTCAACACCCACCATTCCCGGGGCAGGAAGACTTGTGCCCTGCTTACAGCCTCCACACCAGGGCCGACTCGAAGACCCAAACCACACTCCCACCGGCCCTCACCGTTGCCACTGCTCCAAGTGACTCATTTCTTATCCTTGTTCTCATACTGACACCCGAACAAAGGGACTTACAACCCGAGACGCCCGATCATATTCCGGCTTCTCAAACAGGAACCTCACCGGGGTGGGGCATTAAACAGGCCCTGCAGGTGAGGCAGATGAGGGCCACACTGGGACGTCCGGTGATGGCCTCCTTCGGGGAATGACAAATCCGAGATAGTTCCCGCCACTTGGACCAGGGAAGCGATTTCCACACCAGCCTGTATCTATTCGGATCACTTAAGCAGAGGAGCGCGGAGCCGGCAGTGATCTCCACTGTGGGGCCGGGCAGGAGTTTAATTACGAGGGGCAGGTCTCACAGCTGCCAATACTCTGGACGTGTCCAGCATGACGGATACCTAAATCTGGTCTTCAGATGCCACATGAAGCCCCCGGCTCCCCTCTAGCTGGCAAGGTGGGCGGGCAGCTCTGGGTCGGCTGGTCAAGTCCACGAAGGAAGGAGGAGAGAAGGGGAGCACACGGTGAAACGGGTGGGTGGGGGCTCTGCCAGGCGGATCTGCCCCCAGCTGCGTCCCTAGGGTCCTCTGCTGGAGGACCAGCAGGACGGAGGAGGACGGGGCCCGTGTCAGGCGTCTGGGCGCCGTATTACAACCGCGTTTGATTAAAAGAAATTTCTGGTAATGAATTAAACAGACCCAAGGAAAAAAAGGACACGGTGGCAATATATTCTCCTGGCACCCAGCACACGGGGGGACGCGGCGGTGGCGAGAGAAGGGCGGCATAAATAAAAGGCGCTACTCACTGGGGCTTTTCTCCTCGGCAAGGTCACAGGCACAGAGCAGGTCGGAATCGATTGAGATGGGTTTCTGCTTAATCCAAAACTTGGTGCTGGCTTTCTGATTCGTCACGGGGTCTATCTCCACCTTGTCTCCAGAGATACCTGCAGGCCGAGGGAGGGCGAGAAAGAAGCCACAAGAAAAGGAAGGTGTAAGTGATTTCATTGCAACCACTTGGCCTGTTTTATGAATCTGATCAGAGCTTCTTCCTCAGTGCTCTGGGGCGTGCCAGGGTTTTCTTCAGACTCCAGCAGCACAGAGAAGTTATAATGCTTGTTTCCCTGAGAGTGTGTGTGTGTGTGTGGGGGGGGGAGGGCTGGTGGTGACCTAGGGGCAGGGACTACCCAAGACAGTATAAGAGAAGGAAAAGAGAGAGAGGGAGAGAGAAAAGAGATAAAGAACCTGTCATTTAGGCAGGCTATGGGAGGGGGAGGGAATTGGGGACATTGGTGGTGGGAAATGGGCACTGGTGGAGGGTGGGGTGCTGGAACACTATGTAACCGAAACCTCTAAACATGAACAACGTTGTAACTGTATATCTCACGGTGGTATAATAAAATATTTAATAAAAAAGAAAAGATATTAAGAAACATGCCTTCAAGATATAACACTAATACAAGAGTCTGCCCTATTGTTTTTCTGTGTTGGGTCACACCCAGCGATGCTCAGGGCTTACTCCTGGCTGAGTGCTTGGAGGATCATATGGGATGCTGAGGGTTGAACCCGGGTCGGAGCATGCGAGTAGTAGTGCCCTACCTGCTGTACTACTGCTCTGGCCCTATTGTCCTACTACTTAAAAAAAAAAATTAAAGTTTTGTTTTGGGGCCATACCTGGCAATGCTTAGGGGCTACTCCTGGTTCCATGCTCAGGGGTCCCTCCTGGTGGTGGGGGTTATGCGGTGTAGGGTATCACACCCAGACCTCTTGCATGCAAAGCACATTGTGCTCCAGCTTCGCCTCCGTACTCTTTTTCGTTAGGTTTCTAGGCTGCACCCAGTGGTGCGCAGAGCTCTGGGCTCAGGGGTCACGCCTGGCAGGCTTGGAGGACCATCTGTGGTGCCCAGGATTGAACCCGAGTACTGAGTGCAAGGCAAGTGCCCTACTTGCTGGACTATCACCCTGACCCCTGCCTAGGTATTCTTAACCCTCTATTACCTCTATCTTATACGACACAATAAGGTTAAGACCAATTAAGTTTCCTTTGTTCTCTGTGGTCTCATTCCGTGTGATTCCTCCCAGTTGGGCAGATAAATCTATAATATCCCTATCCAGGGGCCACTGGAGAGGCAGGAGGTAGGGCACTTGTCTTGTCTTGCATGTTAATAACCGGGTTTTGATCCTGGCATCCCATATGGTCCCCCCAAGCCCAGCCGGGTGTGGCCCAAACACCACAGTCCAAAACAAACCAAAAAAGCCCCTTTTGCCTACATAGCTAAGCTTCTACTGAAGAGTTTCTGATTTGGAAAAATCTTTTGTATACTAAAAATGAAAGACACGTTTCTTCTTCGCACTAAGTGATGGAAGTTTACTGAAAGAAGGTCACAGAACGAGGGTCCTTGACAGAAAGTCCGACACCCAGCCTTGCTCCTGGCTTCGGGCTGTGAGCAGGGGTCACTGGCCCTCTGCTGAAGGTGACAGGGCGGGGTGCAGCTTAGCTGGGCTGCAGCTTTGTTTTCAGAGCGGAGAGGGAAAGCACAAATTAGTGCCTGGGAGCTGAGGTGGGAGGGGCTCGGGCGTCACCAGGGTGGACACAGTGTCCCGTGCACCAACCAGACGGTCACTGTCTTGGTTACAGAGCACCCCACGGCCCAACACCAGCACAGCTACGAAGCTCTTCTGGCACTGGACCTTGAGGAGTCTGTTCATGAAGGGGGCCCGGAGTGGACCCCAGGTGGAGTCTTGAAAGTAATTAGTTTGCAGGTCACAGTTTAAAGGTCGGGGTCAAAGTGGGGAAAAAATAAGTGAAAAGAAGCAAAGGTATCAGAAAAGTGAAAACAGTCAGAGGTGCATCCCGCAACAGAAAGGACAATTAGGCTTAACATGTGTCACTCTCGTGGGTCACACTCAGAAAACATTTAGGAAACAATGGAGAGAGAGAGAGAGAGAGGGGGGGGGGTAAAAAAAATTCCATGTGAGAAAACTGGGGGCCGAAGGAAATGCAGATGAAAATGCTCAATTATATTCTGACTTCCGCCCGCCCCCACACCCCTCCCCCCACAGGTTAAGAGCAAATTTAAAGTTAAAAGAAAACAAATACACACAATCCTCATGAGGGCTGCCCCCACTTGCACTTTCTACTTTATTCTCTGGGTGAGGAAATCGCCAAAGGGAGCAGAGGCAGGAGCTACGGGGTGGGCGATGGCTTCAACTGCTGGCTCCCGCCCACGGCAATGCTGCTGTTTCCCTCTGGGTCATCTTGGGGAACGACACGCAGACAATTGGTTTTTTTCCCCTACTGAACGCAGAATTTGCTGTGGGACACAGCTGAGGAACCATCCTTCAATGAGGCATGACATCCTACGTCCAACTGCCTCTGGGGTGAGGGAGGCACCTAGATGACTCCAGGTGGGTGAGACGGTCTCAGGCCCTCTTATTACATGTCCCTTAGAGCAGAACACAAGTGCCCCCTTTAGACTCTGCCCTCCAATTTGGTCATGAATTGTTAAAGATCTGGACATCCCGATAGCTCCCGGAAAGAAGGTATTTAAGCCACAGCTGTTGGAGGCAAATCCACCCTCTCCACTCTGTCCTCCCCAGCCCTCTGCTCATTCTGACATTTATAAAAGTCAAAATGAGCAGAGTAGAATAAATCTGCACAGCTCTTCTGCGACTAAACACTGGCCCCTACATTCTCTCCTCAGAGTGGGAGAGGGAGGGAAAACCAGCTCCAGAGAGACACGGTTGAAGATCTGCTCCTACGGCCTTGCAGTTCTGAAGCCAGTCAGTCAATATTGTTAATGTACCTTGTTAATTTGATAGGATTTGTCAGGTAACTCCACTGGAAAATTATATAAAACTGTTCCAGATGAAAAGATGATAGTGACATGAATTAAAGTGATAGAACAATAGTGGAATATAAACCAGAAATGACACCCAAAGTGGCTGTTGATTTATGGCCGTCCTGAGTTTGGTTCTGGGCTCCCATGTATATTAGCGCTACAAATCTGGGTCCATTTAGCAGAGGGACGCTCATACATACATCACCAGCTCCTGCCCCAAACCAAGGTCACTCCCCATTGCATCAATCTTTTCAACAGCGCCTACTCCACAAGGCAGGACTTTTGTAACCATCTCAGATGTAACACACTTGAGTCCTCCTTCATCTTTCTTTTATCATGTAAAGTACACTTTAACTTCTATTATTTTTATCTGCAAATTGTTACTGTATAGTTCATCCATTATGGGTGCTATCTCGGCATCAACTACAGGGGACTGCCTGGCCGCAGAAGACATTCCCAATGACGTCCTTCCGTGGGGTCACTTCTTAGGGGAACCCCAATTTAGTCTGGGGATGAGGTGGCAAGAAGTATATTCGGGTCAAGGGGGGCAGGTGGAAAGCTCTGCAGACAATGGGTGTGTTCGCCCCAAATTGTCAGCAAATCGAATTTCCCCAGAATCAAATCACATTTTCCGGTGACTTCTGGTTTCAGAGATACTTTATATTCACTTGGAATTGATCAGTAATTGGCAGGGATCCCAACATTTTAGTTTTAAATTTCTCAGCCCCGAAGGCTTCCTGTCAAGTCATTAATGATCTGTAGTGCGCGCCTACCTAACGGAGTTACTATTTAATTTGTTTAACTAAAAAAAAAAATTTTGGTGCCACACCCAGTGATGCTCAGGGGTTACTCCTGGCTCTGCACTCAGGGACACTCCTGGAAGGACCTGGGGAAAATAATGTGTTGCCATAGATGGAACCGGTGGGCTGCCGGCGAGGTAAGTGCCCGACACGCTGTGCTGTTGCTATGGCCCCTGGTGTTTCTATTGAAAGGAACCTACAGGGGCCTCTTTTCTGGTGGGAAAAATCCTTCTGTAAATTAATAATCTCACCCTATTAGAGATGTGAGTCTCAGCTTCTTAGGACAGAGAGGACACTGGGTCCACGGGCCCCATCCTCTAGCTGTCCAGGACAGCCCGAGCATGTCTCACGGCAGGAAGCCATTTCCTGAGTCCACTGCTATTGACAAGTGTGTGGACCCAGCCTGGGAGCAAACAGCGCTCCCTGTCTTCTCTCTGGGAGAGACCAGTCAGGCAGGGTGCCATGGCCCAGCCATGGGCAGAGAGGTGAGGCGGAGCCTGGCTGCAGGTTAGGATTAAGCGAGGAGGGATGTGGCCATGCGGGAGCAGGGGCGTCAGGCGTGCCACCGCAGCCCCCTCACTGCAGAGTGACCGCTTAGGGTGCTGGAAGTGCCATGCTGTCCAGGGAGGGCGGTGGCTGGGAGGAAGACAGCCGAGCGCCTATTTCCTGTGCTCATTTTCTTTGAAACGTTTTTGATGTTTCTTTAGGGTCACTTCCAGCTGTGCTGGGGCCACTCCGGCTCTGCTGCTCGTGGGACCATGCAGTGAAAGGGACCGAACCAGGGCTGGCTGCAAGCAAGAGACATGCCCTGCACTATCTCTCTGGGTTCTTGGGATCATCTTCCTCAGAGCCGAGGTCCAGAACGAGAGGAAAGGGGGAAACCCTCGCTGGTGTTTTGCTGGTCTTACTTTGGCGAGCTCTAAGCAGGTATCAAGAACCACGGCACAACTTTCTCCTTAGGCCTAATAGGCCCAATGTCAATGAGAAATACCCTTTACTGAGGGCACAGGGTACCAACAACGATGAACACTAACCGCACCAGCTCTGCGCCAACATGAGTAGAAATCCTTTATATGCACTGGTTCGAATTTCTCAACTGCCTGTGGAGTTGGCACCTGTTCATCCTCAATTACAGACGAGAAACTCAGGTGCAGGGAAGCGAGGTCACCTGCTAGCACGGCGAAGTCGGAGCCTGAAGACAGTCAGGAGACCTGGTTCCAGGTGTCTCCTCAGCCACGCCAACAATTCTTAAGCACTGTGTGACGGGGCTCACGGAACGGCCCAGGCTGGAGAGGTGCCCGCTTAAGGTGGGGCGCTCCGAAGGGGAAACGCCACTTAGGCTTTCAGATTTTGCACCTTCAGTTCTTTCTACTGCTCCGCGGTCTCATTCCTTGTGTCTGGGACGTGACAGAACAGTGCACCGCAGCCTTTATTTCTGGGGTTTTAGGGGTCACACTCCTTGCTCAGGGGTGAGCCCTGGTGGAGCTCAGAGGGCTCCACGTGGTGTTGGGGAGCCAACCGGGGCCAAGACAAGCACCCACTGCCTCTGAGTGCCTTCCTGCCCCCACCCAAAAGTCTTCTGCCTCAGGTATAAGAAAAGCTGTGCCTTGGAAAGGTTCTTATGACACTGAGTGAAGAGGACAGGAAACCTATTTAGAGAGAACAAAAAGGACGTGCTCCCAACCGGGACAGCGGCCAGCTCTCGGAGCGAGAACGAGCCTTTTCTTTTTCTGTATTTTTCCACACTAAAAATTTTACCCAAAGTCAAGATAAACATTTAAAATGTTATTTTTTTTTTTGGGGGTTGGTTTCCTATTTCAGAATTCAGGAACCTTCCCTGACTTTTAAAACAAGGAGAGGGGCCTGTGTTGGATTTTGTAACCAATTATCAGGAAAAGTTTTGCCAGCCCAAAGATGCCGTCTGCCTGGGAGTCCTCGAGTACCCCTAAGGTGGAGTCACCGAAAGGCTCCCTGGAGCTGCCAACCTGGTGCCACTCACCTTGGTGCCCGGCAGGCTGGCCCCTCCCTGCTGTGGGCAGCTTGGGGGCTGGCCTCAAGTGGGCAGGGTCAGCCTCTTCCCTGAGAAGCGAGGGGGCCATTTGTCTCCCTCGCCAGCTCTCTCCCGACCCACTTATCCAGAGCCATCCGTCATGACCTTTTCTTGCTCCCCTTCTGACAGCTTCCAGATACAGTGAGTCAAACTTCACTGGAAGCAAACTATCACACCAACTGTCAAAGGCAGAAAACATTGCCTGATTGCTGTCCTACATCAGCACCAGCATATAAATCCTTCCTTAACAAGACAGCTCAAAATAAACCGAAATGTGACTCTAATGTACGTACAACTCTCCCGGGGAGCTATTTGTCCGAGGCGCCTGAGTCATCACGAGGAGCCCCTCGTCAAACAAAACGGGAGATTTCCATAAAAGGAGATCAGCTCGGGAAGTCTCCTACGCGCGTGCCGCAGCCTTCCGGCAGGGCAGCGGCCTGCGAGCTGACCACACCTCGCGGACAGGGCAGCAGGGGTGGAGAGTTGGGGTGAGGGACGCTGGAGTCAGCGGCCTGAGTCTACATGTTCCGCGACAGTGGGAGAGTTGCTCTGCAGCGTCCCGGGCCGAGCCCGTGACCCAGACGACTTCCCGGGAGATTTGTTCTGGGGATGATGGTGTGTGACACAGAGCTGAGCATGGAGACGGGGCGCTCTGGGAGTTCCTGCAGGGATGCAAGACGAGAGCAGCCCCACACTCATGTTGTGAAGTCCAGAAGGACCGTGAGGCGGGGCAGACCGATGCTCAAATTCCCACAGACCCCACCCTTGTGGTGGCCCCCCCCCAAGAGAGCTCGGCTCTGGATGAGGAAGGAGCGAGGGAACCCCCTCCCCACACAGTCTCAGGCCATGGCTGAGGAAGCCTCTGATTTCCCAAGACTTTCCTGCTGATGCTGTTCTGGGCAAAGACGCCCCTTAGTGAGCCTGAAGCCCACCATCCTCTTTCAAAACACGTGCCATCAGTTCCCAGGGTGTCAGGAGCGCGGAATGGCCTAACAGGGGCAATATTCACAAGAGGACCTGGCTAATAACAAGGACTCAATCATGACCAAAAATGATGATTTTGGGGTTTGGGGGCCACACCTGG
Organism: Cryptotis parvus; assembly: GCA_021461705.1. Classification (NCBI taxonomy): domain Eukaryota; kingdom Metazoa; phylum Chordata; class Mammalia; order Eulipotyphla; family Soricidae; genus Cryptotis; species Cryptotis parvus. Next base: position 56,332 of record JAJIBD010006149.1, read on the forward strand.
TGGTGCCTGGGGGGCTCCTCCTGCGGTGCTCAGGGCCATCTGGTCTCTGGCATGTAAGGCTTGTGCTCAGGCCTTCGAGCTCTCAGGCCCAAATATCACTAACACTATTATTAAAGAAGGTTAGAAAGTGACAGAACATTCTTGCCAGGGCAGGTAAGTTAGAGCAGGGGTTCAGCTGGCACATCCGAGCCAACCTCGCTGAGGCTGTCCCCAACACGGCAGGTCCCCGCTGTCCCAGGGAGAGTGTGTTTCAGCGGCATGGCCTCCCTAAGGCACACTTAAAAGACTCTCCAAGAAGGAAAAAATACCATTTTGGTCTAAATTAGGTATTTGCCATTCCACGCTCGAGCGTATTTTCTGAGTTACTGCTTATCTGCTTAGACCGGAAGGGCTGTGGTTCCCTCATCAATTTCTGGCACCTCTGGATCTAAGACGACAGAAGGCTCGCCGCTGCTAAATCCTGAGTAGCATTTTTTTATATGATTCTGCAATCCTCTTGTCTTTAGGTTACGCAGAGCTGCGCAAAGTCTGAAAAGGCCCCTGGGAGTGGCACTGAACAACTCTTTGCGGAGTGGATTTTTGCTAAATCTACACAGCCAATCGATAGCATCTCAGAGCAGTCAGCGAGGCCTCTGAAACTTGTCTGAATTTACACACAGGATCAGACACTCAGGCAGCCCAGGTTTAATGAGACCTCAGAGATCAACTCGACCGGGGCTTTCATTCTCCATATGACAAAACCGAGGCTCAGGGTGGGGATACGGCTTCTCTGAAGTCTCCCATTAATGACAAAGTCACAGCTGTAACTCATCCTCATATCCTCAGGCCTGACAAAATCAACGCTCTGCTCTCACTCTTGCGTACAGAGTGGATAAAAATCACTGCCACTAGTAACACGTCCGGGACCCCAAACTGACGACAGGATCAAGTTTTTGAGCCATAACCGGAAGTTGACTCCGTGGAGCCCTGGCACTCTTGAGATCAAGTGGGGCATCGGAGCCCTGGCCATAAACACCTGGAGCCATGTAGGAACCACAGCTCAATGCGGCCACTTCACTAATGGTCAGTCAGAGGCTCAGTGGCGAGGCCGTTATCCTCAGACCACAGGGAGCCCAGGACCCCCCTGGCGAAGTACTCAGCGCTTGGCACGACGTGGCTCTGGTGGCTGGTTCCTGAGGAAGCGAGCCCCGTGCTTGGGCTCCCTCCGCCAGAGCAAGCACCGACACGGATTCATGTGGAGACTGTGGGATCCCCTGATGACCACCTGCCTGTAGGCCGGCCCCTTCTGGAGAGCTGCCGGTGCCGCAGCCAAAGCAGGAAGGCACTTCCTTTACTTTCTTTGGGTGGTGCCGGGATCAAGCCCCAGCCCCTTGCAAGGCAAGTGTGAGCACTGCCACCAAGCAACATGGAATGTCATTGTGTAAGGAGGCTGGATGATGTCACTTGTGAAGCGGATTGTCCCTGTGTTCAGACCCAGGTAGACTGAGGCAGAGCTTCAGTGCCGAGGAGGAGGACGTGACTAAGGAAAGACGGAATCGAGACAAAGCCTCTATTCCCATGAGTTCCACTAGGCAAGTCCTTCTCAACGTTTTTCTTTTGGTTTCTGGGTGGTGCTCAGGACATACTCCTGGCTCTGTGCTCAGAGATCACTCCTGTCTGGACCGTATGTGCTGCTGGGGACTGAACCTGGGTTGGCCTTTTGAAGAAAGGGCACGTGCTCTCCCTGCTGTACTATCACTCCGGTTCGCTCTCAACTTTTTTCACTTCTCATTTCACTTCAGACTCTGAAGAGCCTGAAAAATTGTCACTAGAAACCTTAGATTATTCCATAGGAATTCTCAAAGGGGTAGATGAAGAAGAGGGAATTATGGAGAGTATAGTTCAGGAAAAGTCCAGGGGTTTACGCTCCTTGCAGTCAGGGGATTTCCCCAGGAATCACTGCATTAAACCCTATTTTAATAAAGGGATTATTTTGAGTCCGTTATGACATTTGTCCTGACATGCCATGAGATCATTAACCATCATTCAATTCTCTTGCAAATTTTGATTAAAAAAAAAACACAATTGGACTAGAACCATAATTTAATACAAGAATTGCCATTTCAAAATCAGCCAATGGACCCAGGGATCAGGGAGTTAAATGTGATATACATCTCCTTGTGTTCATTAGAACAGACTGAATTCAGTAAGGAAGTGAAATAGAAAAGTGGAAGAAAGAGAACTCTATGTCTGAAGAACACGCGCTTCCCAGATTATACAGTCATAGCTACTGCTCTGTGGGTAACCCACCAGGAAAGATCGGGGCCAAATATCCGATTCCTACAGTCACACAGAACAACTCAGAGTGGGCTGAGGCATAAGAGAGCTTGGGCTGAAGCCGCTGTGCTGTGAATGTGTTTCTTAAGTTTCCATATTGCATATTAGGAAATCACACTGGGATAAAGTCTTCCTTGAGTGCTGGCTCGTAGGTATTGACGAGGGGATTGAATAATAGTTGCAACAGGACAGATAAAGCAGGAAAGACAATAGATGGCAATTACACTGCCTCTCATCATGCTCCAGGCCCAGGGCAGACATTTTTAATCAATCACAGAGTTTCCTTACGCTGCCCTGAGACGGACCAAGATGCTGCCTCAGCATAACTCTCTGTGCAGACATTACCGAGTTGATTGGAGGCGTTTTATGAGATGAAGTCTCTTTACACTGTGATATGTACGACTGAGCTTGATACTTTTGGTAAGTACCTATTATAGTCAGAAGTGTTATGGTTATACATCTGGACCGCTTTATGAAGAAATAATGGCGGGAACCATGAATCCTTTTGATAGAGGTTATTTCATAATCCAGTCTTTACCTGTGAATCCGGCACAGCATCTTTCTGTCTTATACCAAATGAGGTTACATGTGTGCTCTGAGGCAGGTAACGCTCACGCACATGGTGGACTCAGTACCACACGAGAACAGTCTACGTGGACAGATAACATGCTGAAGGCATCAAGGTAGTGCAAGTGGCCCAATTATCGAGGCCCTTCTCAGCTAGGCACCCGGTGGTGGGAAAAGGAGGCGGACCCACTCAGTTTAGGAAAAGTGTGATGCAGGCGGTTAGACAGTTCTTTGTCTATATCAGGCTGTATTTCCCAAAAGCCACAATTCAGAACGAATCAGAGCCAGCGGGTCTGGGATGAGGTCAGAGCCTTGATGACTGACAGTGAGTGTCAGTCAGAGCCGCTGACTTAAGGTGCTGCGCGGCGTGGGGCACACTGTGGCAACGCTCCTTCCTTTCTGCCTTGTTCTTGCTTGGGTTTCTGGGCAGCCCCTGAACTGGCACATGGTAATTTAGTGTCTATGAGACAACAAATATTTGTCACTTGTCACTTGTCTTCCCATTGTTCAATGATTTGTTCGAGTGGGCGCCAGTAACGTCCTGTTACTGTTTTTGGCATACTGAATACACCATGGGTAGCTTGCCAGGCTCTGCTGTGGCAGGATAAATTAGATCACTTAATTTTTCCCTTTTGCAGGTGGGTAGGGCACATCCGGCTGTGGTCAGGGCTTACTCCTGGTTCTGAGCTCAGGGATCATTCCTGGCGAGCGTATGGGATGCCGGGGACTGACTCCAGCTCAGCTACAGGCAAAGCAAGTGCAGTACCAGCTGTACTATCGCTCCGACCCACTGGTCCTCTAGTCTTCTGACAAAAAGTCCAAGGTGAAGGTTCTGGCAGGGCTGATGTCTGCTCTGACCGTGTTCCCTGGTGAGCAGATGCCAGCTTCCCATCTGGCCTTTCTTCTCTTTAAAGACCTTGTCTCCAAATAAAGTTATATCCGGGCCAGGACTTCAACACACAAAAGGGATGTTGTCAGGGAGTCCAGCGCAGTTCAAAAAGGCTTTTAATAGTACAAAAGCTCTACCAACGCAATCCAATATAATGGAAGACCTCTAGCTCTGGTCAGAAGTTAGACCTTATACAAGAGCCCAAGTCTCCCACCAAAGAGGATCCCACCAGAGAGAGTCCTACCAAAGTGGATCCCAGAGAGAGAGTCCTACCAAAGTGGATCCCAGAGAGGAGTCCTACTCAAAAGGGTCCTACCAGAAAGGAATCCCACCAAAGAGCAACAAACATTTACTGCGAGTAAACTATGGGGTCCTTCAGTCACTGCTGGCAAACACCACCTGACACTTTTGCTTTTGGTCTCACCCAAACCTTTTCCCTTTGTTAGTCCTGGCACATGCAGGTAGTGGCCCTGTCTGACGCCTGCTCTGTGGTAAGGCACTGGGGAGAGCTTAGCGGTGACAGTTTCAGCTTGGGGTATACTCGGGTAATGTCTCCGCTTACCAGGCATCAGGAAAGGCCCAACAGAAGCTGGACTCTTCCAGAAAGGGCCGTGAGGAACACAGGACGCTAAGCGGAGCGCCTGTTTGGTGAGCCTTCCGGGCTGGGGCAAGAGTGACCCCGGGTCAGGGAGAAGCGTGAGGGATCTGCAGAATTCTGGGAACTGGCTGAGGGAATCATTTCCTTTGTAAAAGCAAACTGTTAATGACCGAGGCAGTGGTGGTGGTGGTGGGGGGTTAGCTTCATTCTCAGTTCTGCTACTGTGACTCGTCGGCTGAGGGGGACCGGAAAGGGAATCCTGGAACTCCTCCAGGCCTGGCATCTTAGTCCTGAAGCGGGAGCAGCAACATCAAGGTGTGGGTGACGCAAGGCGACAGGGGTCATAGTTCACCACACACCAGGAATCACTGGAGGAACAGTGCGATGATGATTTGCACTCGCCGCGTAATGCAGCAGCCGGCCAGAGGCCTGGTCTCAGACAGACTTAGGTTCCGCCCCGGCTTCATCACACACTAGATTCCCCCTCGGCCCCATCCATCACAGGGAACCGGAGATAAGCTCACAGCTCTCTAATGACAGTGTTGGGACCAGCGGGGACCGCGGAGTAGAAGAGCGATTGGCCAAGTACTGGGACCCAGCAAGCACTCGATAAATGCTAACTGCTTTTAAAAATTCTAATTTTCATTACTATCACTTACAAAGATTGGATCTCCGCCATAGGTTTCATTAATAGACTCCGATGAAGTGTTCCAATTACAGGAGTCTGGCGGGGAACCACTTTACAACTGGGTCTTACGGATCAAAGTCTCAGCCTCTCTCCTGGCTTCCTCAGACAGGGTGGCAGATGGTGAAACCGGAGCACGGGCCTCTGCTCGGCAGAACCACGCGGCAGCAATGGTGCTGTGGGCGCAGGCTGTGCCCGCCGTGGCTACGTGCCCTCACACACCACAACCTCCGGGCGGACCCGAGTCTTCTGTGGAATCAGCAGGGCTGCTGGGTAGACGCCACGCACGGACACTCACTACTCGGAAGAACTTGCCACAGGGGGCAAGTGAAATGTCTGCTCTGACCGACACAGGAAGGAGGAGCGGCGGAGACCATCCATCAGTGTCAGGGAAGATTTGAAGCACCTGGCTAGTCAGTTGAAATAAAATAAATTATTTACTGATCTCAGAATCCAGCTGCTCACTCGAATGCCGAGAACGGGCGTGTTCTTGGGCTGCTTCGCCCTCGGCAGCAGATTTGGTTTCAGGAGGAATTTCTCAGCTGCTCTGTGCAGGCCTTAGTTTCTGCCGTTGCTAGAATCAAAGGGTTCTGGAAGAATCCAGGAAGGAGTGTAGGGTTGAGTTAATACCCGTCAGCTCCAAGGCCAGAAGAGGCTCGTTGGCTAGTACTCAAGGGGCAGTTTCTCTGGCTGTCACAAAGATTCTCCAGGACTCATTATTTAGATTTCTGCTTACACAGCGAAAGACCCGGAACAGAAACCAATGTTCTGACCCACCAGAGACGCGCCTTAGAACTGTGACTGTCCACTGGAGGGCACCGTGAGTGGCCCGGCCGCATCCCCAGTGACACATCATGCCCATCCAAGACTCCACTGAGGCTACAAGTGAGACCTCAGGGCCACTATCTCATCTGAAGGATCTGGTTAGCTACTTTCAAGATGGTGGACCTGGGTGAACACAACAGCCAAGTACGTAATAAGGACAACGGTGATGCCACCAGGTGGATAAACTGCCATTCAGAAGACGGCTTCCATGGGCCAGGGCCTCATATACTGTTGAGAGGCAAGCCTAATTCTCATTTCATAAATGATCAGAACTAAGTGAAAAGGGTAGTGACAAAGGCCTCTGGCAGGTACCTGCTAGGCCATGAGCCAGTCCCTGACAGCCACAAGCAGGCCTGTCCCGGAGCCTGGGAGGTCTCTGCCTTCGGGTGATTAGACAGGGAAGAACAGGGAAGAACCTGGTGATTCTATCGCTCATTGTTTTGCCTTTGGCAAAAATAGGGGAGAGAGAAAGGAGGGGGTTAGGCACAAACCTGGTGACCTTCCCTGACACGCCTGTCCTTTTGGGGAAGACACAGGTAAGGTCCCCACCTTGGACCCTGAGGATAATCTGACCACAGTCAGGCTCTTTATCGGGCTTCTGAAAACTGGGCTCACCAGAAGCACTGGACAGCCACCCCCCCCCCCCCCCGGGCAAACTTAGAGGGTTTATACCAGAGACAGTAACACCAATATAACCAGGTCACCTGAGCTAGAATCAACAAACTGTGACTCACTTCAAAGTAAGGGAATCACCCTCATTGCTGTTTACACAGCACATTATTTTGGAACAGTTTGTTTTCATTTTGGGGGGTATAAGAACTGACTGCCGAGGGGCCGGAGCGATAGCCCAGCAGGTAGGAGCATTTGCCTTGCACGCAGCCGGCCCAGGCCGGCCGGGTTCGATCCCCGGCATCCCATATGGTCCCCCGAGCACTGCCAGGAGTAATTCCTGAGTGCAGAGCCAGGAGAAACCCCTGAGCATTGCCGGGTTGTGACCCAAAAAAAAAAAAAAAAAAAAGAACTGACCGCTGAACCCCCTGATGTCCCGAGTTCTGGATAAGTCTTTTCTTTTCTTTTCTTTTCTTGTGGCCTTATTAGTTTTATTTCAGAGAGGCTAAATCAAGCATACGTAGGGAGCCCAATGAGAGAACTCCATTTTAAGAATCGAAATGACATAAAAGCAATTTTTTTGCTACAGCAGACACTCAAGATCTTTCTGTGAGGACCTAGCTGAGGAAAGCAAATAAAGACAGTTCTGTGCTGAGTCAGTGTTGGAGGACAGGTTTAGCTATTCTGGGAGCTTTGTTGTTTTGCCCGCTCCCATCTTAATCTATTTAAGCCAAGGTTCATTCTAATGAGACCTCTCTTCTATGTAAACACTGCTAGAGGGTGTGGCAGTTACAGAAGTCACCTTGACTGAATAACTTCTGACTTATACATCTACTAAGACTTCTATGTTTTCTAGATTGGGCACAGCTCCTCTTTATACCCACTGCACCCAGCGTGGGACAGTTAGAATTTACCAGGAGACTACCACCTGGCTACGTTGAGACTATAGGAAGACTACACTGTCACCGTCTTCCCGTTCATCATCGATTTGCTCGAGTGGGCACCAGTAACATCTTCATATGACCTGTCTCATGCAAATAGAGCGCAAGGGCACCTGCTTGCTCCAGGAACATAAAGAGCCTAAAATCCATTCCATCAGGTCATGGGAATGAGATCTATAATTGTTACTGGTATCTGGCATATCAAATACGCCACGGGTAGCTTGCCAGGCTCTGCCGTGCAGGTAGCATACTCTAGTAGTTATATCAAAATCTAGCATTTATTGATGAACCGAGCAGCAGCTTGCGGCACCAAGCCGGGCTGTGATAGGCTGGTCTGCTGGGTGGAGTTCTGACGAGGGGGAAGTCCAGACTGCACGACTACAGGAAGACTACAGGAAGGATCATACTAGTTTGCTCTAAGCAGGCAAGAGTGACCCTTTCAGTACACAGAACAAGATACTCAGAATCACCCTGGTGCAGATAATAATAAGTACCTTGTGGGTACCATCTAGATTACATGAAGCTCATGAAGTTAAGATGTATTACTTTATATCAGCCCCCTCTCTCTCCAGCGTTTTTACATAAGAGATAATCTCGGGATTAGTCCTTGGCATAACCTTTGTTTATACCTGCAATAGGGTGTGGCACTAAACTCTGTTTAGAGTTCTTTGTTGACATGACCCTCCCTGGATTACTTTGGTGTATATAAGGGGACTAACTTGAGGCCCCTTCACTTTGGGCCTTTTCGCTGGCTTTTGGCTCCCGTGGCTTTTGGCTTTTTGCTCTTTGGCCTTTTGCTCCTTCTTCTGGGTAGGACTCATCTCGGGTGAGATCCTCTCCCTTTGGTGGGAGACTTAGGCTCTTTTGTATGGTCTAAGTTCGGACCAAACTTAGTTTGTTCATTATATTGGAGTGCTGTGGAAGAGCTTTTGTACTATTAAAAGCCTTTTTTGGAACTGCACCGGACTCGTGAGTTTTCATCTGTTCTCCCGGCGTCCTCGGAGGTAGAAGAGAACTTCTGTCCTGAACCCCGGCGGCTTCCCCGACAAGTCAGGGACGCCCATATTCAGTTCTACGAATGAGGAAACCAAGGCAAGAGGTCGTGTGCTGTGGTCATAAATAATGAGCCTGCTGAGCTCCAGAGCCGCCTGTGAGGTCCCCTCACAAAGCGCGCTCACTCGGAGGCCAGCCGGCGTGGAGCACGACCGCTCCCTCAGTGGTCCTCCTGGCAGAGCCGCCTGAGAGGACAGAACTGACTCAGAAGGACACAGATGTGTGTCCAATACTGGGGACTCACAGAGCCCTCACTTAAACCTTCTGATTCCAGTGCCCGTTTCTTAAGCTCTTTCTTCTATTTTTTTGGGAAGCATCAGGTGGGTGAGGGTCCACCGGGGGTGAAAGGCCAGTGGTTCAGTGCTTGGGTCAGCGGATGTGGTGCTGTTGGCGCCCTCTGGTGCTGGGGAACCACAGAGCCATTGTGGCAATGCCCGGGGGCCTCATGGGCTACAACTGGAGATGCTGGGCCGGGGCCTAAGGTGATGGGAACACACTGGGTTTGGGAACACGCAAGACACACACTCTAGCCCTATACTGGAGACCGAGCACCCCATTTCTTCATGTCTAAGCTCTGACGTTGACATGTTTTTAACTCTAATCAGTCCAGTTGGGAAGGAATATTTGAGAAGACTTTTAATAAATTAGACCGACCAATGCCAACATCAGTAAAGATTTTATGAGACACGTACAAAGCGTTTGTGAGAAACGCAAAGTGAGCTAGCTTTGGAGTTAGGATCCTGACCTTCTCCCTGTCTGGGTGACGTCAGGGAAATGGCAGTGGCAGGGAGCCGTGGAACGTGCCCTCTGGACTGCACTGAACCAAAGGAAGCTGGCTTCGAGGAACATGAGCATTATGGGCAAAGCACTCAGCATGGAGCCGAGTCTAGGGAGACTGCCGGGATGGGGGCAACGATGACCGTGACGGACGCTTCACTACGCTGCCGACTGCTCCGTCGCCTCTCCCAGTCCTGTTAGTCGGAGTCAAAACATTTAGCGCGTAACTGGAACAAATTCACCCCAAATATGAGTGGAAAATTCTGAATTCTCGGTAAGGATCCAAATATAATGTCTGAGCTGTTGATGCTTCCTGGATCCAAGCAGGAATGAGTCAGCAGTGAACTCCCTTGAGCATGGAGGGCAAAGCGGGTGGCGGTGTTACAAACAATCCCAAGGCAAGCGAATCGAATGAAAGCAGCCACGGGGCTTCGCGGAAGTCACTCAGTCTGAAGAGTCCGTTCTATTTCTGATCTTCTGCTTCCTGAGGAAGGCGACAGGGAGAGCACTCGGGGGTAGGGGCAAGTGGCAGGTGCTTCAGCCTTCACCGTTACGTGTTTGTAGGATGACACCAGCGCTGGGGAATTCGGGCCACCGGGAAGTTAGCCGTTGCTCCATCCCCCATTCCTGCTCCGCCCACTGACACCAAAGGGCCCGTGAGCCCTGGGTGCCGGCACTTACCTAACTGGACGTCAGTTGTGAAGCGCAGTCTGTGAATCATGCTGACTTTGAAAGACTTGTAATGGTGGCTGCTGAGCATATCCTGCACGGTGGCGATGTCAATCTGCGAGTCCTCCTCGAAAACCCCGTCTGCCCTTGAACCTGGGGAGGAAAAAACAGTTTAACACATAAAGATACATGAGGCTTGGCAAATGGTGTCTGCTTAAAATGCTTGGGGATAAATTAAAATAATATGGGCTATTTAATTTGGAGAAGAAAAGGCTGAGCGATGACTTAATAATGCCATTCCAGTAAATAGAGAATGGAAACATATTCATCATTCCACAATTAATTCCACAAACACTGCCTTTCCTATGGCGGGCCCTTGGCTGGTCAGGAGGGAAAGAAAGGGAGAGAAAAACTCTTGCATGCCGAAAGCTCTCAGGCTTTACAGGAGTGAAATTAAAAAAAAATAAAAGCAGGAGGAGTGGGCATATGCCTAGTTTCATTTTTGGATAATAATTTTCCTGATCATTGCAGTAATCCGTGCCCCTTAAAGAATCCCCACCCTTAGCCACGCTGCTCCCTGCGATCTGACAGTTCCCTGCTAGGCACAGCAGCCCCGTGGGTGCAGGCCGGAGGCTTCTGACCGTGTCCGCTGGCTCTGTGGCCACACGTCTGCAATCAGACCGCAGGGGCTCTGGGACGCTTCTCTCTCAAGCTTTGGTCATTCACTCACTAGCAAATGTCTGCTGAGAGCTCTGCTCCTACGAGTCCTCGAGACGTGATTCAGGAGCAAGAAAGAAGATGAGCTCAAGGACCTTCCCCAGCTTCAGGGTCTCCGCAAGGCCAGGACAGTGCCCACAGCCTGACAGCTGCACGCACCCTGCTCAGCTTCCGTCCTTCCTTAGCAGGGTGGGCTCTTAAGTCAAAGCTGGTTTCTGGTCACTTTACATCTAAGTGCCTCATTAAGAATGACCTATTTTATTTCCAAATCTTCTTCCTCTTCTTCCCAGCTCAGGCTACCCTAGCACTAGAGCGATGAGCCATTCAGCGAGTGCCGGGGACATGCCATCACCTGACTGTCTGCAGCTTCTGACCTGTCGGGTCGCCCCCACCTGTTCCTCCTCCCCACTTTCTAGAGTGTCCCAAGCGCTCAAGGGACACTCCAGGGACTCTTCCCTGACTCAAGACCCCCTAGTCTAGTTCAGCTGATTCTGTCACATCCTGCACACCCTGAGGAAGGCTGACCCCAGACAGTGATGACTAAACTCCAGGCAGGCAGCTCGGAGACGGTTTTCTTCATCTCCAGAGCCCAGGTCCCGCTAATGCCGCCACACACAGGGTCTAGCAGGAGCCGCGACTCCGCAGAGCTGCCTGTGCTGCCTGGAAGGTCCCGGGTAAGGTTCGCTCCTGTCTCAGGGAAGTCCGGCTCTGGACAGAAATGCCACCATCTGCACCACCACTGACTCCTGGGTGGCGACTGAGGGTACAAAGTTCTGAATTATCACTTCCTTTTTCTGACACACCTTTTACCAAAACAGAGCTGCCAGGCTGTTGATCTCATTCCAGAAACTTCCACACACGAGAACTGTGGAGAACTCTGACAAAATACTAAAGTCCTGGCAAGTTTTAAAAATCAGTAAAACTATCTTTGCTGAGAAAATGCCATTCCTTGGTACAATAGCCACCCGCTTCTGTTTTCTTTACTAATGACTATTTTCTAAATATTGCAGGTACTTGATCTGGTAAAGAGGTAACAGCTCATTATGCTAAAATGCCAATTACTGAAAGAAAAAAAGTCCACACTTAAGAGTTTTACATTTTATGATGTTGGATTAAAACCAATTTAAAAATTACTATAACGTGACATATAATTTTTTTTACTGAGCAATTTCAATGCCAGCTGCTAATAAAGCATCTTAGCTGTAAATGATAATTCAGATGCTTTTAGATAAAGTGGTACATAAATATGGCTGGAAATTGATTTAGCTTCTTCCAGAAGCTACTGAAGAATGACATATTTTGTTTAATACACCAGCTAATGTAGTCCTAAAAGCTCAAACAAGTGCCAGTTTTCACTCCTAAATTTGCTGTGGGAGATTAATGAAAACTTTATATTTTGCTGAAATGTTAATAATGGGCAGATGAGATGATAGGATTTTAGTGGAGGTCTTAGAGCTATGGAATAACCAGCAAGGCTTGTCAATTTCCTTATATTAATTCTGTTCCAGACTTATATAGCTGGAGCTGGCTCCTACACTAATGCTTCTTGCATTGACCTTCTACTCTCTGACGGTGTAAATTCATATTCCCCATGAGGATTTAAGCTTGCCTGACACTCGTGTGCATTCGGAGCCTGGCCCCAGTAGACGTGGGCGTGTTTGCTTGGATGAGCAGAGAGGGGGCAGAACCTGGGGAAGCAGAGACCAGGAACACGCCAGGACTTGCCCCAGGCTGTGCCGCTGGCCGCAGGGCTGGTCATGTGCTGAGAGGGAGGGAATGACTCCTGGAGTTGGCGCTCCAGTGCCGTTTCTCAGAGTGGGGTCAGGAACGCCGCTGCCGGGTGGGGTGCATCTGTGTGTACAGAATAATCAAGCACACACCCGTGACAGCCTGACCGGTGAGGATATAGCAGAGCTCCTGATTTTCAGGCGCTTACACAGTCACAACAGAACACAAAGGAAACAGTGCAAGAGAGAGGTACGGCCCTTAAACAATGCGAAGCAACAAGTTGTTTCTCTAATGACAAACTAGAGCAATCGTTAGAGCAACGGGATTCTTTAGACGTGCAAAGCTCTGGGACTATGCGGGCTCACCTCAGTGCCTGCATCCTTCCGGAGGGGCTAAACCCAGCCGAGCACGTAAGATGCTTAGTACTGCACTATCTGCATACTAAAATGATTCCCTACTATCAATGTCACATTCAAATCCCACTTGTTAAGAGAAGACATTTTTATCTACTCAAAGTGGAAAGCAGAGCCAGAATGTCTTAAAAATAAACACTATTAGAAAAAAAAACCCTACTCCCCAAACTGTTAATTTAATTGAAATATAACCCTTTGCCATTGTGTTAAATTAGCAATTAAAAAGGTCACAAGCAATTAAATGAAACAAAAGCCACACTGTGTTCATCTACATTAAAGCTGAAGTGGGTCCTCTCATGAATGACAAGATAAATTGTAATGGTGCCTTCAAAGACTTCACATGTATTTTGTCAAAGCCGGGAGTGTTCATGTCTCTGTGTGCCAGGGATTACCATAATGTATTGTGTCAAAACGCTAGAGCTGCAATAACTCAGAGATATATTGTGATAGATCAAATTTCGGGGTGGAGCCTGAAAGTGACGGACACACAGCACTCAAACGGACTCAATGGATTGTCAACAGGTTCTGGGACACTGGCAGACTCCGTTCACTGGGACCAGCAGAAACTGAGGGCGGGAGAGTGACTGTCAGCAGGGAAGAATGAGGAAGGAGGAAGTGAATGGCGGTGCCTGTCCTGTCCTTGAGGGCAGGCAGCAAGACGTGTGCCTGGTGTCCACTCCTGGAAATACCTGGCCTGCTCTTGGGGCTTGAAGATTCAATAGCCAGACCCGCAATGCTGAGGGCTACCAGGGCCTTGCGGAGCACTGTGAGCGGTAGCAAGCATGCTGGTGTCTGCACACAGGAGCCTGCCTAGAAGGCACGCACCCCGACCTTTGAACTAGCTCCCTGACCCGATGAATACCTGTTATGGGGGAGAGATGTGTGTTGGGGCCACACCCAGCAGTGCTTAGGGGTTATTCCTGGCTCTGTGCTTCAGCAGCGACACCTGGTACTAGCTGGGGGACCACGTATGGTGTTGGGGATCAAGCCAGAATTGACCCCATGCAACGCATGCAGCTTGGCATTTGTACTACGCCTCTGGTCCCAACAGTCCTTGCCGATATGGCCAGAGTGTGGCAGGAAGGAGAAATAAAGATGAAGGAGGCAGGTGGAGTCTGGGGCCTGTAGCAAAAGGAAAAATGAGGCAGTGCCAAAGGGAGCTGAGGGCTAAAACGGGGCCCTGGGGCCTAATCACACTGGACAGAACCAGAACAGGTTCAGCGAGCTGCAGTGTGATCCTAACCTTGCCCCCGCACGTCCACTGTAGGGATGCAGCGGAGCTGCTGGCGCTCCTGCTACCCTTCTCTGTCCACTCTTGGGTGCCTCCTTCGACAGTTGCCAGTGGCAAGGGGATACGATGTGGGCAACTGTAAACTCGAAATCCATGGTTCTTACAAAGCACTAGAATTCTAGGGCCGGGCACAACCCCCAGGGACCTTTTGAGGGGGTCTATAATACTATGATTAGAGTAACAGCAAGATAGTAGTTGCCCTTTTCATGCTAATTATCTTACAACGGCACAAAGGAAAAGAAAAGTTCACTGATAAGGTTCTGATTCCACACCGCAACTAACCTTTAAGAAACCTTGAGTTTTGGTATATGAAAACTAATATCTCTGTATTATCTGGAAAGGCTAGTAAAAATATTTTAAAAAATTTATAGGTCAAAATTTCTTTAAATATATTAATAAAAATTATGTACTGCCAGAGAATAAAGGCAGAATTAAATAGGAAAGCCCAGGCGTCCTCTACAAAGTCTGATACTACGGAAATGTGTAACTACATAAAACAATGCCCACTAAAAGTAAAATAAAAATATCACTGTATCACTGTATCACTGTCTTCCCATTCATCATCGATTTTTTTTTGAGCGGGCACCAGTAACATCTCCATATGACCTGTCCCATGCAAGTAGAGCCAAGGGCACCTGCTTGCTCCAGGAACATAAAGAGCCTCAAACCATTCCATCAGGACATGGGAATGAGGTCTATAATTGTTACTGGTATTTGGCATATCAAATACGACACGGGTAGCTTGCCAGGCTCTGCCGTGCGGGTGGCATACTCTTGTAGTCATCTCAAAATCCAGCATTTAGGGCCGGAGCAATAGCCCAGCAGGTAGGGCGTTTGCCTTGCACGGGGTTCAAATTTGTTTTTGTTTTGAAGCCACACCTGGTCACCTGGTGATGTTTAGTCAGGGATTACTCCTGGCTCTGCACTCGGAATTATTCCTGGCGGTGATCAGGGGACAATGTGGGATGCTGAGGATCGAACCTGGGTTGGCTGTGTGCAAAGCAATTGCTCCAACCCCCATGTAACATTCTTCTGTTAGGGAAAATACCTGTTTCACTTAAATTCTGCCTCACATCCATTAAGAATAGAGCCATCGACTGTATCTATTTGAAAAGGCCTCCACAAGTGGAAAATTCCTTGGAAGTGAACGTGCTCCATTCACGCTCCTCAGTTGGTTACTGAACACAAACCAGGTAGCAAGAAGACACATCCCTTCTACCTGGAACAGCTTATCTGCAGAGTAGCATTTCTTTTGCATTTCAAGATTGCCTGATGGAAGTTGAAGAATAAGTTGCAACTGAAGAGGGAAAAGCCTTCAGAAGCCAAGCAGAAGCAAGCCAAGTTCCTCGGAGCTGGCAGAGAAAACACACATAAGACACACACACACACACACACACACACACACACACACACTTTTATTGGGGCCAGAGTGATAGTCCAGCGGGTGGGACGTTTGCCTTGAGCAGCGGCCAGCCCATGCCGGCCCGGGTTCGATCCCGGCATCCCATATGGTCCCCCTGAGCACTGCCAGGAGTAATTCCTGAGTGCAGAGCCAGGAGAAACCCCTGAGCATCACCGGGTGTGGCCCCAAAAAAGCAAAAAAAACCATTTTTATTAAGAGTAAAATTATTTTACTCTTCAAAATAAAAATAAAATAACGCTAACAAAGTAAAACAGTATAACTCTTCTCACTAAAACTGTAAGGTAATTTCCATTAAATGTTAATTTTAACACGTGCTGGATTTATCACAGCTTTTTAAAAATGAATTCAGAGACATTAAAAAACATACAACTTTTATTACTAACATATAATTTATAATCCGGTAAATAAAAAAATTCTATGGAGTCTTCAATTCATAAGGCCAAGAAGGTTAGGAGCCTTTGGCTTTCCTGGGTTTTGAGCTGTTTCCGTTGTCCTTGGATATTCATCGAGGCCGCCAGGATACATGCCAAAAGTGCACCCTCTGCCTTGTGCTTATATTCAGACCCCGGACCACAAACACAGGAAGCTTGGATAAATGCGAAAGAGCAACGGGTGATAAGATGAAGGTCAGTGATAACCAAAATAAATAGAAAAATAAATACCTAAATGGAGCTTGGTAGTTTCACAAGTGCCTGCAGAGCTGGGGTTCCATCGGACAGAGCCCCCAGCAGGACATACAAGATATTCTTGCAAATGGCCACGAATCAGTAACCCCGAGCCTGGAGGCGCTCGCTGCGAGCCAATGCAGACGTCTGCTGTGTGTGTTCGTATCCTAGATACAAACAACAGGGGGCTCCATTTTTGGCTCGGTGGGCCTTGGACCAAGTATAAAAGGCTCTAATCTGCTGATAAGTCAAAGTGCCTTTGGTTTCCCTTCTCCATAAATGCTTCTGCCTGCTCCTGCCTCAACCTGGAGATGCTGGTCCACGGGGCAGCCTCACTCCAACGCTGTGGCCGGAGCTGCAGCCAACCATTCCTCCTACGTCACACAGTGTCGGTTGTGGCACCAACCATAGCACCAAGGGCGCACTGGTGTCTCAGCCACACAGGAGGATGGCAGGGCTCTCAGCTGTTGGGCACGGGCACAGCACCCCGAGCGGATTCACACACTCCGGCTGAGTTAGGAAATGTAAGGGAGGAGAGGGGGAGTAGAGGACCCCCAAAGTAGAGGAGTATTACCCTCGAAGCTAGTGTGGGAGGGGGAGTCCAGAATGGAGGATCCACTCTTGGAAGACTACATACCCCAACATCTGGTCCGAATTCCCTGGGTCCTCTCCCGAAACCCGGGAGCCCCTGGTGGAAGGCCCTCTCCAGAAGTCTCCGGCACTGTCTGCGCTCCTTAGAGGAAGAGCCTTAAACCCCAGCCTTAAACTCGGACAGTGAAAGCCAATGAAAGCTGCTGGTGGCCTCAGGGGGAGCCTGCTCGACACTGACAGTAAGAGTGCCCACGCCTGGGCCCCTCTGGTGTTTGTCTCGGTTACGAGAGCGAAGACGCTTCGGCCTCGTTCTCCATCCACGCAGCTTCCTGACAGTGACAGCAGTACTCGGTGCTCTGTGCTCAGCGTTGATATAATCTCATTTAATTGTCTCATTGCACTTTTAAGTTGTATATTATGTTTTTTTTTTTTTAGGTGAAGAAGGAAAGAGAATCAGAATGCCAATCTGTTAAGCTAGTCCTACATTTAGCAGAAGATGGAGCAAGCAATTAAAATTCAGGTCAGCCTAATAAGAAGTTTGTACTATAGCTAATTTTGTAACATTAGATAAAAATCTTCCCAGGATGGCTGGGAAAGTACAAATCCCTGGGCCTTAACAGCATTCAAGGGGAACACAACTGTGCCTGCACCTGCCAAAGAACCAGGGGGGACCCGACTCTCCTGGCTCCTCAGTAACATTTAGAACCGAATGAATGCAAAGGGGCCCTGGAACGTTCTCCCTCGCCCTAGGCACCACCACGCCCCCCTCCCCCACCTTTTAAATCCCCAGAGCCCAGAAGTTCCATCTTCCGTCAACCACTTCCCTTCGGCTTATTTTTTGTGTGATGCTGGGGATCAAACCCAGGGTGACTCCTCCTCCTCAAATAACAGGTAACTCTACAGCAGTGGGACACAGCTGTCACTGCCTCAGTCTCTCCCTCCCCCCCCACTGTGGGACACACCTGTCATTGCATCAGTCTCTCTGTCTCCAGTGGGATATACCTGTCACTGTGTCTGTCTCCACAGTGGGACATACCCATCACTGCATCTGTCTCCACAATGGGACATACCCATCACTGCATCTGTCTCCAGTGGGACATACCCACCACTGCATCTGTCTCCAGTGGAACATACCTGCCACTGCACCTGTCTCCAGTGGGACATACCTGTCACTGCACCTGTCTCCAGAGGGACATACCCGTCACTGCATCTGTCTCCACAGTGGGACATACCCGTCCCTGCATCTGTCTCCCCAGTGGGACATACCTGCCATTGCATCTGTCTCCAGTGGGACATACCTGTCACTGCATCTGTCTCCAGTGGGACATACCTGTCACTGCATCTGTCTCCAGTGGGACAAACCCACCACTGCATCTGTCTCCAGTGGGACATACCCGCCACTGCATCTGTCTCCAGTGGAACAACCTGTCACGCATCAGTTTCCAGTGGGACATACCCGTTACTGCATCTGTCTCCAAGGAACATACCCGTCACTGCATCTGTCTCCACAGTGGGACATACATACCGTCACTGCATCTGTCTCCAGTGGGACATACCTGTCACTGCATCTGTCTCCAGAGGGACATACCCGTCAATGCATCTATCTCCACAGTGGGATATACCCGTCACTGCATCTGTCTCCACAGGAAACATACCCGTCACTGCATCTGTCTCCACAGTGGGACATACCCATCACTGCATCTGTCTCCAGTGGGACATACCCATCACTGCATCTGTCTCCACAGTGGGACATACATACCCGTCACTGCATCTGTCTCCAGTGGTACATACCGTCACCGCATCTGTCTCCAGTGGAATATACCTGTCACTGCATCTGTCTCCAGTGGGACATACCCGTCACTGCATCTGTCTCCACAGTGGGACATACCCGTCACTGCATCTGTATCCAGTGGGACAAATCCTGTCTCCACTGCATCTGTACTCGCTCAAGTGGGACATACCTGTCACTCTGCCTCCACAGTGGGACATACCCATCACTGCATCTGTCTTCACAGTGGGATATCCCCGTTATAGTCCCTCTCTGTTTCTCTGTTACCCCCACCCCTTGGTATCATACACCAAGGGTATCATACACCGTGGTTGACTCTGCCTGGTTATATCCAGGATAAGGGCCCCTGCTCTCAGCGCTTACTTGATTAAATTCTTGGAGGTAGAGACTTTCCACAGGGAGATTTCAGACCCTCAAAAAATTAGAGTAATCATGTTTTACAAGGTGCTCAGAAAGAAATGATGCATTTCCAGAAAGAACAGCTTATGTGAGGGGTTGGGAGTTACTCCAGACCCTGCGACTGCCTGTGCTGACCTTCTGCCCAGCTCATCTCATGCCACTCCATCTGTCCATCTCCCGGCATGCCAGGGGAAGAGCTCCCTCAGCCTGGGGCATTCTTCTTTTACCCATTATTTGGTCAACTCCCTCTTCATTCTCTCTCAAGAAAGCTTTCTCCTGGGCCGGAGAGATAGTAGAGTGGGCAGGGCACTTGCCTTGCAATGATCCACTAGGGAGCCCCACGAGAAGCGATCCCTGCGTGCCCTGTGGGTGGCCCGCCCACATGTCCCAGAGTTCTGCTCTCACTGGCTCTGGCCTGTCATCTAGTTCCTTGTCCCTTGTAGCATTTACACACTCGGGCGCCATGACATAACGCCCCCCTTCCATCCCCACCACCACCACCTCTGGGTCCTAATGAACCAATCTATGTCCAGAGCCAGCCCCCAGTTAAGGGTGAAACACGGCCCTGGAGGGTCTGAGCCTCACTTTGTTATAGGCTTTCGGGGAGTCAGGCTGCTGACAGAACTTCGTTACTTTCCCTCTGATGTACCTTTGTGCCTCTCTGTGAAGTGCACAAGAATCTCTGGGGTCTCCTAAGGGCCTGGGCATCTGGGGTAAGTCATGAACCAAATATCCAAGAATACCGGCTAGCCAACACGGAGGCACTCCTCCCGCTCCTCGGACTCCAGAGTCACACCTGCCGCTACCAGCCGTTGCTCGGGGCTGCAGGGCAGGTTTGGGAACAGGATCTACTGGAGGGAGCAAACCCTGTGCCCTCACTCAGCGCCTGTCAGGGCCGGGGGCTCGTCAAGCATGTTTCCATACTGCTCTAATGTACCCGTGTATCGCTTAATGAAAGTTCTTAATTGTAATTCAATTAATTACATACACAGAGTCCCCAATTACATTTTCCAATAAGACATTGGCTGTGGTACAGGTCTAAATGCACTTAACCAATTTTAATATATTAAGACCAATTTCCCTTGAATACTAATTACTACCTAATGATAAAATGAAAAGGGAGGAACTTTCAAGAAGGGTGGGGGAGTAAACACAATCCAGAGTGTGTGGAATTTCTCTGTCCGCCTGGCACAGTCCAGGTGCTCAGGAGTGGGCGCAAGAGGTGTGGACGAGACACGTTTCTCCCAGTGCCGACCAACACGGGTGTGCCAGGGCATCCCACACTCTTGGGGCTGGCTGCTGCCCAGAGAAGGCTGTGTGTGTGTGTGTGGGGGGGGGGTCTATGAGGCCTGAGGGAAATGGACACAGGTGGGTGAGGGCAGCTGTGGTCGGGCCTGCAGACTCTCAGCACCGGGGCACCGGCTTTCCCATGCCCTCATGAACATGCTCCAACTTGCCTTTATTTGTTTCAGCAGTTAATTCTCTTAATGGCCTCCCCAGCGCAGGGACGACCATCACAGTTTATGGCCAGGGCTGTAAGGATCACGGCGGGAAGGGACGCGACCAAGGTGGAGCAGAGAGGCTCCAAACACCTTTCCTTCCCCTCACGCCATGCCAACCAGCCCTCGAGCAACTGACACGGAGTGGTGCAGACAGATAGATGTTCTTTTTATTTTCTTACTGTATCACTGTCTCACTGTCTTCCCGTTCATCATCGATTTTTTTTTTGAGCGGGCACCAGTAACATCTCCATATGACCTGTCTCATGCAAGTAGAGCCCAAGGGCACCTGCTTGCTCCAGGAACATAAAGAGCCTCCAACCATTCCATCAGGTCATGGGAATGAGGTCTATAATTGTTACTGGTATCTGGCATATCAAATACGACACGGGTAGCTTGCCGGGCTCTGCCGTGCGGGTAGCATACTCTTGTAGTCATCTCAAAATCCAGCATTTAGGGCCGGAGCAATAGCCCAGCAGGTAGGGCGTTTGCCTTGCACGGGGTTCGAATTTGTTTTTGTTTTGAAGCCACACCTGGTCACCTGGTGATGTTTAGTCAGGGATTACTCCTGGCTCTGCACTCGGAATTATTCCTGGCGGTGATCAGGGGACAATGTGGGATGCTGAGGATCGAACCTGGGTTGGCTGTGTGCAAAGCAATTGCTCCAACCCCCATGTAACATTCTTCTGTTAGGGAAAATACCCGTTTCACTTAAATTCTGCTCACATCCATTAAGAATAGAGCCATCGACTGTATCTATTTGAAAAGGCCTCCACAAGTGGAAAATTCCTTGGAAGTGAACGTGCTCCATTCATGCTCCTCAGTTGGTTACTGAACACAAACCAGGTAGCAAGAAGACACATCCCTTCTACCTGGAAACAGCTTATCTGCAGAGTAGCATTTCTTTTGCATTTCAAGATTGCCTGATGGAAGTTGAAGAATAAGTTGCAACTGAAGAGGGAAAAGCCTTCAGAAGCCAAGCAGAAGCAAGCCAAGTTTCACCGGAGCTGGCAGAGAAAACACACATAAGACACACACACACTCCCCAGGGCTGGCAGAGAGGGTGCATGCATGTCTTGCACACATGTGCACACACACACACACACACACACACGACACCTGACACACACACACACACACACACACACACACATGGGAAAAGATTCAGTGCAGGCTGAACAAGGTTCTAGAAACAGGATAAAACAATGCTCATTCTGTCTAGAGGCTTTGCCCTGCTCCTTACTCAGCGGGGTTGGTGACAGTGGGCTGAAGCCCAAGGGTCAACACACAGAAAGATACTGATGTAGGCCAGAGCCTCAGCACAGCGAGGAAGGCGCTTGCCTTGCACATGGCCGACCCAGGTGCCATCCCAGTACCGTATATGGCCCCCAAGCACCACCAGGAGTGATCCCTGAGCAGAGAGGCAGGGGTAAACCCGAGTACTGCTGGGTGTGGTTCAAAACCTAATACGCACTGTATACTTCCTCCCCAAAAAAGGGATAAAGAAAAATCAGCCCCCAGTTAGTTCTCTTTGAAAGCAACTGATATTTGTTCCTTAGCGCCCTAGTGAGCAGCCTGGTGGTACGACATCCCAGACCATTCCAACAGCAGGACTCACCCTTGGTCACAGACCCTGGGCTGCGGAGGGCACTCTGACCTGGTCCCTGTCTGGCACGGGCTGACAGGATGAAAGGGAGGATTCTACTCAAGGCCAGGAGTGGCAGTGGGTGGCCCGCAGGAGTAACCAGAGACGGGTGAGAGGGCTCCGGGACTGACTGTTACTGTCCCTCACCACCTAGTGATTCCCACCTCCCGGAAATCACCAAGCGTGATACGGTTCTGAAATAATGGCGGAACTCCTTGAAGGGAAGGAGATGAAAGGAAGATGGCTGACATTAAAGAGCTGAATTCTCTTGGTGTAGCAGCTTCTCTAGAGGAAAGTGATTAGGTCAAGCTGTTTCACTGGACCTCGGGGACACGGACATGCTTCCCAGGGCCCTGAACGTGTGACCACCGGCCGGTCACCCTGTAAGCTTGTTTCTCCTAGAAAGGCGAGTCTAAAAGGCTACTCTAATGACAGCACTGGCCTCTCAGGTAAGCCCACAGAAACCTGGCAAAGTAGATTTGATTTTTGTTTTGTTTTTGGGTCACACGGTCTCTGCCTGATCAGAACTTACTCCTGGCTCGGTGTGCAGGGGTCACCCTGGCATGGCTCAGGGAACCATATGGGGTGCCAGGAACGGAACCGAGGTTGGCCGCGTGCAAGGTGAGCTCCCTACCTGCTCTCTATTGCTCTGGGCCTCTGGTCAAATAGATCAAAACCACGGCATGTACATAGAAAATGGAGGTTTTGAGAGGGGTCAGCATCTGTCCAGCATTAGAAATTGCTTTCAAGCTCGACTCTGAGTCTCGATCATACTTGAAGCACAAAGCCCATCTCCTAAGGCGCAACCAGCCAGTGAGAGGCCGTTTAATGCTGGCCTGTCCCAGCCCTGCCCACGGGACACCTGGGTTTCTCTCCCGTGGCCGTGGACAGAGTAACTTGGTTCAGGCTGCATCTTTTCCCCAAGGCCATGGATGTGCTACCCAGATAAGGTCAGCAAGAAGGGGAAAAGGTCTCTGGCACCATGGGCAGAAAAGGAAACTGAGGCTCACTTTGGTG
This sequence comes from Cryptotis parvus, assembly GCA_021461705.1. Classification (NCBI taxonomy): domain Eukaryota; kingdom Metazoa; phylum Chordata; class Mammalia; order Eulipotyphla; family Soricidae; genus Cryptotis; species Cryptotis parvus. The sequence goes on from JAJIBD010006149.1 coordinate 79,438, forward strand.
CCAGAACTGATGTAAGAGCCTGGGCAAGAATGGAGCCTTCTAACAGCCCTCTTCCTCTAGAGGCCGCGGCTCCCTCCGGGCGATTTCAGCTGGTAGCAGGCAGCTGGCTAAAGGCGGAGCAGATCATCAGGCAAGAACTCGAACTGCAGGGCTCAAGGACTTGGGCTTGGCATTTTCTTATTTGGGCCACGGTGCAGGCACAGATGTCAGCTCTCCGTCCCTCAGAGGAGCCCCTGTCATATCAGATGCCGCTGCAACCTTCTCTCTAGTCATGTAGATGGCGGTCTGATATCGCCATTCTCCGGATTAAGAATTTAGGCTGCTCCATCAACAACCTTGGGGTGGCCTTTGGGATCAGCCTGAAATCCAGGCACTATTGTTTTCTGGCTAATTCTGGACAGTCAGAACCTCGCTCCACAATGAAAGTACTAGATATTTTAGGGAGGAGTCTGAAAACAGCAGGAGAGAGCAGTGATCAAGCGTCCTGACAACAGAAGACCCAAGAATTAAAACACTGTTCTGGGGTGGGGGAGGGATATCTGCCATACTTGGGGGTTATTCGCAAAGTGGGACTCAGGGGCTGGAGTGAGAGCACAGAGGGAAGGCATTTGCCTTGTATGCAACAACCCTGGGCTTGACCCCCAGCATCCCATATGGTCCCCAGAGCACCACCAGGAGTAATTCCTGAGTGCAGAGCCAGGAGTAACCCCTGAGCAGTGCCAGGTGTGACCCACCTCCCCTTCCCGAAATAGCCAAGTGAGGCTCGGGAAGCGTGGTGCTGGGGACCGAGCGTGGGGCTCCCTGCGTGCACAGCAGACACTCGGCTTCCTGCCCCCGCAAAGCTCACGCTCCAGCCCCTTGAGCACCGCCCATCCTGCATCCAAACACCTTTCAGCGTCCCGCCGTGGACGGAAATAAAAAGGCTGCTGACCACTTCCAGCAATCGTCCCGATCAAATGGTTTCTTTTTTTTTTTTTGTTTTTTTTTTTGGGTCACACCCAGCAATGCTCAGGGGTTACTCCAGGTTCTGCACTCAGGAATTATTCCTGGCTGTGCTTGGGGGACCATATGGGATGCCGGGATCGAACCCGGTTGGCTGCATGCAAGGCCCTCCCTGCTGGACTATCACTCCGGCCCCGCAATCAAATGGTTTCAACTTAAGAGGAACAGGTCCTTCTGGAACTCCAAGGCACATCTGCTGAGGAGCAACCACAATAACTTTTCTGATACTGGGACAGACAGTGACAGACCGGCCCCACCTCGGCCCAACCCTGCACCTCTCCCACCCCAAATCACACACCTTTGTGCTCAAGAGCCTTGGCAGCTCCCGATTCCAGACCTTTCAGACGGTGCCCATCTACACGGCTGGACACAGAACGCTGTTCCTTCAATAGTTATTAATTAGAGCCACCGTTTATTGAGTGTTTGCTGTGCCGCTTGCTGTCCTAAGAGATTTATGATTGTTAAAACTTACTGATTCTGCCCATCAACCTTATGAAGGCAGATAAACTGCCTGAGAGGTTAAGGCAATTGTCCAAGGTTACACAGCCAGTATGTGACAAGGCCAGAATGTGAACGAAGGAAGCGTAGGTCAACAGCGCTCTCGGAAACACTGCCTCATACAGGCTCCTAACAATCCACTTCTAAAACGGGTTTAAGGAGGTAAAGTAGCCTCTCCTGATTAAATGTAAGCAATAAGTTTCTATTTATAAAATATTTATTTCGATTTAGCTTCTTTATAGTCCTTGATTAAGAATTCCTATTTAAATAAAATACTATTTTTGGGGGTTCCCACTGGTTCTCTGGCTCCTTCTATTTTCTGTTCCATATAATAGCATCTACTTTTGGCAAAATGGAGTCTTTTTTTTGGGGAGGTTTCTATACGTGGTGAAGCTCATGAATTACTCCTGGCTCTGCTCTCAGGAATCACTCCTGGAGATGCGTGGGGACCGACCATATGGGATGCGGGGACTGAGCCCAGGCCAGCTGTGTGCAAGGCAAGCATCTTACCCAATGCACTATCTCTCTGGCGCCCAAATAGATTTTTTTTTGAAGTATACAGATGGTATGTATTTTGGAATCTGTGGAAATAGATTCGAAGATGACCATTTTTATTTTATATCTAAAAATAAAATTGAACACATTTCCATATAAAGAAATTGTTTTTTAAAATTCAATTCCATTTCACAAAGACAAATGACACTACCCCATTCGTTTAAACCAGTTTATTGCCTATGGCCTCTGTAAATGCTGCTAAGGGCGTCTTCTGCTAACACCGACTCGGACTACAAACTGCAAGTGTCCAGCTGGTCCTTCAGGGCGGGATGTGGAGGTCACTGTGGCCACAACTTAACTAAGCTGATGCTCATACTTAGAAGTGGAGTGAGGATAAGAGCCCCGAGTTCAGAGCTTGGTCTACTAATTCCCAGAGCCTGCCTTTCCTGTTGTTAGAAAGTTGTTCTTCAGAGCGGGGGACAGCAGGCGTCTCCTGAGCACTGGCTCAGGGTGGGTTGGGAAAACTTATTGGAACACACAGTGCACTGTGAGATGTTCTGCGGCAGTTTAAAATATGACAGATTTGGGGCTAGAGCAATAGGGCGGCAAGTAGGACATTCACCTGGGCATTGGCCGACCTGGATTCAACCCCCAGCATTCACCGCCAGGAGTGATCCCTGAGCGCAGAATCAGGAGGAGAGCCCTGAATATCACTGGGTGTGGCCCCAAAACAAAACAAAGAGAAAATGATACATTTATGTATGGATTAGCACATGGATTATTGTGGAAAAATCTCTATGACACAGTAGCCAGATAAAACGAGAAAAATACAGAGCATTGATGAAATGATAAAAGAAAAATACAGAGCACTGGTGATATTTACTATAATTTGCTTTTAAATGTGGTAACAAGTCCGAGCATTCATGTATAGGCATGGTACATTTACATGCACACACAGAGAATGCTTCTATATTCACAGAGATCGTCCCTGAAAAGGTACCTCCCAAAAACCTAAGAACTTCTGTCTCGGAGCAAAGGGGTGAATGGGAAAATGGGAAGAGTCTGCTACAGAGCTCCTCTAAGCTGGACAAGTCCTGGGCTGGTGACGAGTGAGTGCCCACAGAGCTACAGAAGGGTCAGGACCCTCACAGACATGCCAGCCAGGGAGGGAAGGAGAGAGACACCCAACAATTATTAAGGAACAATTACAGAAACACAGGCTGTGAAGAAAGAACAGAATCCTCTGTAACAGAAGACAAAAGGCGTCCAGGGATGGGTCACGGTCAGGGGAAGGGAATCACAGATGACGGCTCTGAAGACAGAGACAGGAACTGAGCAGAGGCCGGAAACAGCTGACCAGCACAGCCTGAGGAAAAGCCCCTGAGCGGAGGGAAGGGTCAGCGTCCCTGCCGCCCTTTCCCAGGGCCATGGGAACAGAGAGGAGAGGAGTGGCCGAACGACCTGGGCAGAAACTCTTAAGCACGAGAGAAACCCCCCACTTCAGCCACAGGGAACCAGCACAAGGACCTTCCTTCCGTGCGGGAAGTCACACGGATGGTCAGAACTTCCTAAACCTTGATGCTTGATGGGGGCACCGACAGGTCGGCTGCTTCACCGACCAGCTAGCAACTCCTCCTAAACGGCTTCCAGTGAGCGTTCACTGCGGAGTGCGGAGCAGGATGCAAACGCTTTCCCGCCCAGCACGGCATCCCATCATTTCACTCTGGGAACTACTACTGGCGGGAAGGCGGAGGGCGGCCTTGGCAAAGAAAGCCACTTCAAACCCGCCCAGGGGAGTGCTCCCACCAGCAGGACTCCGCAGGCTGGTTGGCAAGGACAGAGCAGGCAAGGAGCGAGGAGGCCAACGTACTGTTCTCGCGGACCAGGCAGAACTCCCAGGCGCTCTGGCTCTCCAAGGTGCTCTCCAGGTCCACGGCGACATTAGGCTCGCTCTGCTTCTCCAGGCGGTACTGAGGGCCTGGAAGATCAAAGGGGCAGGAGTGGGGGAGGAGGTCTGAAACAGTGAATTTAACATTAGAAAACCACATACTGGCGACGTCGAAGCACTAGCGAACTGCAGGGGCCTGTCTGCGGGGCGGGCCTGGCTAACCGGGACGAGCATCGGAGGCGCTTCTGTGGCTGTTCCCCTTCACACTTCACACGTCTGTCTGTCTTATCATCAGATCTGCTTGTGCTCAGTTTTCCTCACGCAAGGTGAGCGGCAGACAGTGTCTGAATGACACTGGTCTGAAATCAGAGCTAAGAGTGGGAAACTCAACCCCTCTGAACCCGTTACCTAATGTGCAGTGTGGGAGCAGTGAAACCTTGAAGGATTAGTGTACACATGGGAGTGACACAGGAAAGACGGTAATGCAAACGCCTCACGGGGGCCCCCCCACCTAAGCACTTATTATTAATAATCATTACCTAATCATGAATAATCAGTATAGGCAGGTATAAGACATGCCTTAAACTTTCATGAGACAAGCCTGAAAATAAAAAAATATATATTCTAAGAGCAGGTGATGTCAAAATGCAACTCAGGGTTCTGTGTCACAGTGACAGGAAGACGAGGCTGCTGATTTGTGTTTCTGCTGAAATATTTATAAAAACACGAGCGGGCCCAGGACCCGGCGTGTGAAGGGCATGCCTGGCACAGGTGAAGGCCTGTCTGGTCCCTGGCACTGCAGAGCCAAAATCACACAGCAGACCCGAGTTCAGTCACACTGGAAGCCAGAGGTACCGTATTTCTACGTCGCAGAGGGGCCAAGGGCATTTTATACATTCACTCATGCCGCTCTCGGGCAAGCCAACGACAATCTTGCTCTTAGAGAACACCCGAGAGGTCTAGTGATTTGATTCAAGACAGTTCCTGTAAATGGTTACTGAAAGGATCGGAGGCCTGAGAAACTCTGGTTTTTGGACCCTGGAAAGAAATGTTTGGTCAGACAGAGGAGAGGGGTAGGAGAAGTGAGGAAAGCATCAGAAGCCTAGCAGGGCTCCCAGGGAGAACAGTTCTAGAATGTTCCTCCTGCTGTAGACTGGTGGGTTACTGATGTCCAGTAGTACTTTTCCCTCTGCACCTCATTCATCAGGACACCCCACCCGCACCCCAACACCCCTCCATGGTTCTCTGCCATTGGTTGCGAGGTACATTTCCTGGGTGGGTGTTTTATTAGCTCCTGTGCCAATTTTCTGTGTTCTTACACTCGGTTCTTTCACACTGCCGACAGGTTTTTAAAGCTTTACTAAACAATACTCAAAACATACACAACTATTTAAACAAGTACATGCTCAAACATCTACAGAATTCTTGAAAATCGAATACACAGATCAGGACGCTGTTTTCTAGTAGCAGGCAGAGAAGGTGTAGAATACAGGCAACGGTCTCCCCCAACCTGGCATCTACCAGCACTGACATTTGGCAACGAACAGGCCTGTTTGCTGACGATCACTGGACACTCTCATTTGCTGTGAAATTATGGGAAAGTCACGCCTAACCATCTTCCAGGGCTAGCTCCTACCACCGTATCTCCTTCCTGCCCCTTCCCTGACACTCTTATGTCACAACAGCACAGCAGAGAGGCGGCAGTCACCTCTGAACTCACAGGGCGGACGCTGGCCTGTTAAAAATCTGCTCTCCTCCACCCCAACTCCAGAAACAGTCTAAGGCACTGACCCCACTTCCGTGAATCAGTAGCTTAACAGGGTATAAACTTTAGCTACAACAGTTCATGGTTTAGTGATAGCCAATATTTTAGGAACAACCTAGATCCAAGAGAATATTGAGAAATAACACGAAGATATTGAAAGTGATGCTGGTGGATGCTCAGAAGGGGGAATGTTTACTTTCTTTTAGGCCCTGAATTGGATCCCTGGCATCTCCTGGTCCTTGTGTGTACCTGTGTGAGCACTTCTGTGACCTCCTGTGAGCACCACAAGCGATGAGTGAGGGGCCCAGTGAGCGTGTGTACGAACAATGCAACTAAGAGGGTGTGAGGGCCTGGGAACACCATGACAGTGTTTGAGAACTTCTGGTCGTCTCAGCAGCAACAACAACAAACGCACAGAATGAGGTGGTGTATTTTTTTTGGCCCGTGTATTATTTTTAATTTACAAACAAAAAGACTGGAAATGTAAACATAGATGATACTGTATAGTGGAATAATGAGGGTTTTTATTTTTTCCCCTGTTGTTTTCCTCTGCTTTTCAATTTTTCTATGATAAGGCGCACAAGCTGGGGACGTGGCTCTGTAGTGGGATACAGGCGTGGGGGTGTTAGTCCTGGGTTAGCTCGAGTGCAAGCTTGTGTGCACGAATGCGTGCACACACTAAAAGAAGAGAAAAGTGAAGGAAAAAAGAAAAAGAAGGGAAGAAAGGAATGGGTGGAAGGAGGAAAGAACAAATGAAAAAGGAGACAAGGCCATTCATCATTTAAAAACTATGCTATATAATTACAAGTCCTCCAGATCCTTTGAAGCTACACCATTTTCCCGAAACTACACCGTTATCAAACATTATGGCATCACCAATGAGCCTTTCCTGCGCAATAATTTAATCTAAGCCGGACACAATCTGCTTCTGTGGGTGGGCACTGCCATGTTAAGGAGCCCTGCGCGCTAGCAGGTTGCTCTGACTGAGTTCAGTACAGAGTGCTGGGCGTCTGCGCTGTCTTCCTTCCCGACGGCCACAGCAGAAGTGGGCAGTTATACGGTACGTAACTGTCCGTCTTGGGGCCTCTAGGTCTGGCTGCTCACGGGACTTTCATGACCGTTTCTTTTGCCCACTTCTTCCCTCCCGTCTCTGCAACTCTCTGGGAAGGAGGATAAGGACATCAGGGAGCTTTATCCCCACACGAGTACCTATGCCATTTGAAAGCAGTGTTGAACATTCTCTTTCCTGTGGATTAGGACTATTAGGGGCTTCCTTTCTTTACAGGGGTGGGGTGGGGTGGGGTGAGAGGGGCCACATCAGGCGGTGCTCAGGGATGACTCCTGCCGGAGTGGAGGGAACCATGTGGTTCTGGGAATTGCCCCCGAGGCAAACACATGCACCTGCTCATCCCAGGAAGTTCTCTCCGTCCCTGAGGGATTTCTATGAAAACCATGTTGCCTTTTCCCCTTTCTAGGACCGGGGATAAAGCATCCGCCACGCACATGGCGCAGTCCTGTGTCAAGTCCAGCACCGCCTGTGGTCCCTGTGCACATACAGAGCCAGGAGTGAGCACCAGTGAGCTCTCCGCACAATTCTTTTTTTTTTAACTTTTTTGGGTCACATCCAGCAATGCTCAGGGGTTACTCCTAGGCTCTGCATCAGGAATTACTTCTGGCGGAGCTGGGGTGACCATATGGGATGCTGGGATCAAACCTGGGTCGCCAAGAGCAAGGCAAACACCCTACCCGCTGTGCTATTGCTCCAGCCCCTCCACAAATTTTTTTTTTTCTTTCTATTCATTCATTCATTCATTCATTCATTCATTCATTCATTCATTCATTCATTTTGCTTTTTGGGTCACACCCAGTGACACAAATTTTTTTGGCGAGTTCCTTTTCCTTTGAAGCCTAATGTGATAATGACGCATTTTCTGCATGGCCATTTTAAGTGCACCATATGAGTTACTGGAAGGAAAGTACAGGGCAACTGAACGGCAGGAATTATCCTGGTAGGATAGCAGGAACAGCCGCTTGACCAAAACCAAAAGTAGGAAGACAGAAATGAAATCCCAGGGTCTTTGGCAGCAAAACCTGTGCCGTAGGAACCTTTTTTGCTCTTGTTAGTTATAAATTATATAGGCTGATTATAAAGAGATATTGTTCAAACTTTAAGGACAGACAGGAAAGTTTTGTAGGTATGTGGATTCACTGAGGGGTTGTTTTGTTTTTGCCTCTGGGCCACACTCAGCTGTGCTCAGGGATGATGCCTGGCGGGGCTCGGAGGACCCTATGAACCTGAGCCGGCCAAGCGCAAGGCAAACGCCCTCCCTGCTGTGCTACCGCTCGGGCCCTGTGACAGCCTTGTTTCCCCCACGGATCACCTTATTCTTCATCAATCTGGCACACAAGAACATGGGTTCCATTTTACACGGAGGAAAGTGACCTGCAGGGAGGAAATGGCTCCAGGTTCCTCAGGAAGTGGTGTGGCAAAGGTCCCTACCTAGAGTCACCCGGCCTCTCCATATTACATGCTAACCACATGCCTCACTGTGACACGCAGCTCATAGCCGTGTGCTGATGACAAGCACGATGACGACGCCCCAGACCCACTGTAGATCAAACTACTGCGGCTGCTGAATACTGGCTTCATTTTTAGGCAGCTGACACGGGAGGAAAGGGGGAAAAAAATTATAGCCGAAAGCCATTTTCCACAGACAAGCTATGAGACCAGTTTTTATTAATATAGCTTTACCTGCGAAACGGCTGTGGCAAACATAACGGCGCTCACACCGAGCAGGACGTGGTTCTCAAGGCAGCGTCCACCTTGGGAGGACGCTTTAAAATGCTGCAGCTGTTCCTGAACTCACATGCCCTCTGCTTCAAGGCAAAGGGGAACACAAAGGAAGATTCTGGAAGGCCTCTTCAGCCACCAAGAAAACCCACCTAGCCATTTCAATGACGCACTGACTGAAGGAATGTCCTATCACTGATGGGCTAAGAACAAAATCCTGCTCGGGCACGTTGGGAGGGTTCCAAGTTCTAATCCCCAGGCAGGATTTTGATGGAGTTTTGCAAACCCGCAGCAAGTATAATTTTCAAAGAAAAGCATCAGTATCTTGGATGGCGGCTGCAGGTTCAGGCTGGCCTCCTTGGGTCCTTTAATCCTTGACTGAAACAGAAAGGGATTTAGCATGCAACCTTCTCATGGCTGAGAGCTGTAATCCAATGGGAAGAGGCAGAGAGGCGGGGGTGGGGGTGGGGGTGTGAAAAGCCAAGCCAGCAGCTCTATTACTTGGGGTCTTAAGCTAGCGGCCCGTGGGAGGTACAAACACTTCGTTTTTTTTATTAAAGAACTGTAATCTACAAAGTTATTGAGAGCGGAGACTTAGGCGTATAATATTTCAACACCAATCGCACCAGCAGCGCCAGCTTCCCCCATCAGAGTCCCCATATTCCCTCCCTACCCCACCACTAAGCCATTCCCTGCCTATCAACTTGACAAGCACATTACAGAATTCCAGTGGCTGCAGCTGAGACTCACGCTTCCAGTCTTGTTGAGTCTGTGTTTTGAACTCTCCCACACCACAAGCATAGCTGAAGTCCTGCTGCCTGTTCACCCACTGTTTCCTGTTCTCTGCTCCCCCGCCTTGGTGTCTCTCCTTCCCGCACAGGCTCTTGCGGCTTTCAGGAAAGCTTCTTCCTCAGAGCGAGTCCCTAGTTCTGCGTCTTGGATAATTCTGTATCCAAACTGAACGCAAACACAAAGCAGGTGCCGGGTCCCTCTCTCCTCTGCCCACAAGGAAGTGTGACTCCACTGGACACACACGTTTCTGGGTGAGCTAATTCTCTGGATCTTTTATTTTACTCTTCCTTTCGTGTAGTCTCAACCCGTGCGATATTTTATGTGATGACAGGCACCACCGATGCATTCTAATGCTCTGTGGACTGCGGACGGCCCTAGAGAAAGGAACTTATCACCGCCATCACTGTGCATCAGAGCAGGCCAGAGCCGCCTAGGGAACCGCAGGGGCCCAGGCCCAGCGCTTTCCGGCTTCATTGCATGTCAGTTATCTCCCACTCACCACTTTTAAAAGAGCTGCTTTAATCTGAAAGAGCTTCTTGAAGTCAGGAGAAGGGTAAGTCTGAGCAAATAAGATGAAAGGCTGGGATCGGAGGGGGAGCGCCTGGCACCTGCCCCACCCCCTGGCTCCCGGGAAGCACGTGCTCATCTGTAAAGCGACGAACAGAACTTCCTTCACAACGCAGCTGGGAGGGTTCCATGGGACCATCCCGACTCCCTGGCCAAATGCTCCCTGACAGCCGTGAGTGTTGCTGGTAGGGGCTGAAACAAAAAACCAGGGCCAGGAGGCTGAAGCGGCTCCTTAGCCAGAGTCACCCGTTAAGGGAAGAGGCATGCTGGCATCAAGGCGGCCGTCCCTACCCTTTCTCACATGCGCCCATACTCAAACATCCTAGCTTTTAAGCTCTAAGTGGCATTTCAGACAAAGATTTGCTCTGCAGACAGGAAGTCCTGAAGGTTCCCTAGTCTTTCCGGTCCTGCAAATAGAATCTCAAAGTTGGCAAATGTCAGGACCCGCAAAACAACCAGGACAGCAACAAATAACGCAGGATATGTGATGTTACAATGCCATTCACCCATCCATTTAACATTTTTGGAGCATCAGCAATGTCCCAGACACAGCGATGAATAATCAATGATTCCTGCCTTCTAGCAGGCAGGGGTGGGGGCCGGGAGAAGGAAGCTACGCTCGAGCAGATAAATCATCAAAGAGCGCCATCAGCGCTCTGCCCAGGTAAGAACAAGACGCCATGGGAACACGGAAGAGCGCCAAGTGCTTCCTCTTCCTGTGCCTGAGCTGGAAAGGTCTGAACTGCGTGTGGGCAGACTGGCACCAGGCGGAAGGAGCAAGAAGCACATTCTTCCATGAGCAGGGGGCGCATGGGTGCGAGGGGAAGCCGTGGGAAAGGAAGCGTGGGGTGGACTGTGACCAGGGTCTGGGTTTTTGATCAGAAGCAACTGGCGCTGACCGAGCGGGACAGTGACGGGCTCAGCTTTATGACCCGGTGGCCAGCCAACCATGGGCTGCAGGCTGGTGGCAGGGACAGCCACTGGGGCACACTGTGCCAAGCCCGTCTGCTCCATGGCAGAGGAGCCAACGCTGTGAAGCTGACGCTGTCATTCCCGAGCTCAGACCCACATCAGCTGCTCCAGGGGCCTGTGTGGACTGTCAGCGCCAGTGCTTAGAGCTCTTCCTCTGGGGCTACGAGGGCCACTTTCTGCTTGATCTTAATAGGAGCATTGAATTATAGTCAAGTGATAACTATCACTGTCGCCATCCCCTCTCTGAGGCTCAGATGGGATCATGTGGAATTTAAATAATAAAAACGAACATGCTGACATGACAATAAGGTCACACTTTTGCCTCCTCTGAGCCAATACACAATTTGCTCTCAGGGAAAGAGCTGAATATAATCAAATTAAATACAATTCCTATTACAAAAGAAGAAGGAGGCCCAGGGTTGCTCCAATAAACCAATTCTCCTGCCTAGTTAAACTGCAAAACCTTCAGGAAAGGCTTTGAAAGCATGACCCATCAGTTCTGATTTTTAAAACTTATCCTTTCAGTCAAGACTAGAAAAAAGGCCCATTCCAACTTTTATCTTTACTACAAAGTGCTGCTATCTTGGCCTGATGTCAGCGGCTCTATCTCTCTTTCTGCTGACAAGCAGAGACGAGAAAGATAAGATTGGAAACGAATCTCACTTCTCTGAGTAAATAAATAATCAATACTCATCTAAATGTAAATGAGAAGGTAGCCCCTCTGATAACAGCATTCTTATCAGAGAGCCAATTTTTCTTCAGACATTTGGCCTCAACCAAATCACCATCATTCAGCCCCAGCCTAATGGCAAAAAATCGTAACTAAATTGAACCGATCACCAGAGATCAACTAAGTTCGGCCCTGGCCACTTCAGGTTCAAATGTTTGGGAATGCAATTTTGCCCCCATTAACTTTCAATAGCAATGAAGAACAGACTGGTCAAGGGGCCAGCGTGTGTAATAAACAACCCCAGAAAGGGGCTGCCGGAAGGGGAGAAGGAGGGAGTCTGAGTGTCGAAAACAATGCCAGGAGAGACACATACCCCCAAACGAAGGGAAGCCACCCCGGGCGTGGGCAAAGCGCGCTCTTGCAGCCCCCACCCCCCCAAGGCTTGCCTACAATGAAGAGGCTTTTGCACTGTGGGAGACGATGATCTACATTTACTGAAACATGTAAATTAAAAAAAAAAAAGAGGTGAAAAAGCTACAGCAGCTAAGAATATCCTAAGGTTCAAATGATCAATTTCCTCCAACTAATTTGTATCAGACTTACATCTGACCCAGCAGGGCCAGCGCTGACCTGATTTTACTGAAATAAGACGCCGTCTACAAGACAAATCACTTTAAAACCACTGCACTGGGGTTTCCATTTCTTTGCTGCAAGACTCAATTCACTGCTGATGAGAGTATTGGGGAAATTATGACCATTATTGATAGGACAGCAAAACCACTTTTGCTCAGTCGTCTCCAAGCCTGCAGAGAGCCTGCATCGAACCATTAATGAAGGTGTCAGCTCGAATCAGAAATTAGAGACAACCCTAACTTTCAGGGCACGTGAACGGCGGCAGACCCAGAGTCCGTGGCTCTGACCAAAAGAGTGAGGGGTCGGCAGCTCGCCTGCAGGGGGGGAATGCTGCTTCCTGGCCTGGCCCTGATTCGGAGACTGTGAACCCCGCAGGAGACCTTCTCTGCTCCTGCTGGAAGTACGACGCCTTGAGGTGGCTAGGAGTGTGGGTTCTGGGCTCAGAAAGCTGGGGGCTGCACTCTTGGCTTTTTTACAGCCTTCACAGAACAAATGCAAAGATCATGCGTGACACACCCAGCACATACTAACCACTAAGTGCCGTGGTTACATCGCCACGCAAACACAATACCATCCTGGAATCTTTTCTTTTCTGGGAGAGCAATAACAGTCACCAACTTTGAGGATTTTGTGGAGCTCCGACACAGGCCTTTCGGGCATGAACTTTCTGACTTAAAATTCTCTGAAGCAGAACCCCTATGATAATCTTCCCTCTTCAGGGGAGGAGAAAAGGAACCTCCGTTCGGGTCAAGCCGTACCCACAGCGAAGCTCGGGACAAGCGCCCTGGAGAACCAGCTGGGGGAGACAGTACAGGGGCTCGGCGTCCGGCCTGTCTGCTGTTGCTCGGTTCCATCCTTGGTACCACTCAGTCTTCTAGATCCCGCCAGGGCGCCCCTGGGAGCCCGGGGCCACTGTGGGGCACAGGCAAATCCCATCCTCTGGTCCAGTTGGCTGAGGCTCTCCGGAAGAGGCCCGGGGCATCCTGAGCACTGCTCGGAGTACCCATCCCGCTGGAAAAAAAAATCCCGAAATCTGCTTTATGAGCTCCTCTACAATGCTGGGAAGAACGCCCCGAAGGCTTTCTTGATCTCGTGACTGAACCAGACTTGCAAGACAAAGAAGCTCAACATTTCAGAAGGGAGGAAAGATGGCGAGAGAGGAGAGTGGACAGTTGTCCATCAGGCGGGCTGAGATACCCACAGTAGAATCCTCTGACAGGCATTAAAAAGTCAACAGCAGCTGCTTGCCCTGATTTTTTCGCCCCTGGGGGCAGGGGGCCCTTTCCCAAAGTGAAATGATTTACAGAGTTACTGCCTCAATCCACAGTTCTGAAAGTGTGATTTCTGTAGGGCTTAACTATACCCATTTCTAGTCTTGTTACAACTTTTTTATTGCGATAGAAAACATTTACTGGAAATATGTTACTGCTATTACCAGGTCATAAAATAAAAAGAAAAATAGTTTATGTATCGCCATCATTTCCAATCATCAATCAGAAAGTGCCAAGAGGAGGAAAGGAAAGGGCGTACAGCTGAGATTTCCTTCTTTGTGTAGAAGGAAACGCAGGCGCATCATAATTCTTGAGAACACATTCCTCCTCGAACGCCTGGGCTGGGGGAGGGACAGGCCAGGGCCCGCAGGGAAGGGAAAGGCCACCTTTGGTCCCGGCTCTCCTCTCTGCAGCCTGCATGCCCCTCACACCTGCCAGCTCCTGCGTGCTCATGGCCTCCTGCTCCTGACCACTGAGTGTACTGGCTCAGAAGCACTCTGCCCTTTAGTCACCGACCACCACTCACCCCCAATCAAGGCACTTTGAAGGTGGGGTGGAGGGGCCTAAAGTAACTCTGGGGAGCGATAGTCCAGCGGGGAGGGCGTTTGCCTTGCACGCGGCCGAACATGGTTCGATCCCCAAAATCCCATATAGTCCCCTGAGCACCGCCAGGTGTAATTCCTGAGTGCACAGCCAGGGGTAACCCCTGAGCATTGCCGGGTGTGACCCAAAAAAGCAAAAATAAAATAACTGTACTCCAGAGCTCCCGGGTGCTCAGCAGCTGTCTGAAAGCAGAGTGACACTGGCAATGTGGCATTTGTACCTCAGGGCTGGGTGTGTGTGTCTCCCAAGGGCTGATCAGGAGTCTTGGAAGAGCAGCCCGAAACCCTGCAGCGGTGCTCAGCGGCCACACCTCGCCATGTTCAGGGGACCACGTGGCACTGAATAACCGAGCAAGTGGGCCTGGGAGATGGAGACTGCTGGGGCGGAAGGTGCAAAAAGCTGCTCTCCAGTGCTTTGCCCACATATTCCAGAGTCCTAGGCCTTGCGCCTCCCGTGAACAACAAAGTGTAATCTCCAGTGTATAGAGATGTGTGAAATCAAAGTGTGTGACGCCACAAGCACCTCAGCTTAAAGACGTGGGACCACGAGGCGTTCCCTGCAAGTGTGTGCATATGCACCAGAGACTCTCAAGAAGAAATACTAGATGCCTGTTCCCCTTGGCAAGCATGTGCTAAACACTGCAACTAATGCATGCACCCTGGCCCACACAGCAAAGATCCCTGGGAAGCCCCACAACCAAGTGTGGGCAACTTTACGGCTTGGAGACTACAGCAACAAAAGGAAGGGGAGAGAGAGAAAAGAAAATTGAACAACTTTCTTTTTTTGCTTTTTGGGTCACACCCGGCAACGCTCAGGGGTTTCTCCCTGGCTCTGCACTCAGGAATTACTCCGGCGGTGCTCGGGGGACCATATGGGATGCTGGGAATCGAACCCGGGCCGGCACAGGCTGGCTGCGTGCAAGGCAAACGCCCTACCCGCTGGGCTATCACTCCGCCCCAAAAATTGAACAACTTTCATTGAGCCAAAAATACCTCTTTCTCTTGGTTTTGGGCCATACCCAGCAATGCTCAAGGCTTATTCCTGGCTCTGTGCTCAGGAATCACTCCTGGTGGTGCTCGGGGACCATAGCTGAGTCGGCCGCGCAAGACAGGCGTCCTCCTTGCTGTCTCCCTTGTCTCTCTGACCCCACACTCTGCCTGTTGGACACTGACTGAAATGGAAGGTCAAGGCCAGCCCCAGGGCCCCCAGGAGTCTGTCTCCCCCAGGGTCGCCTTCTCAGACCACACATGACAACTTGCACGACTCCTAGCACAGGAACTGACACTGCGACCCGTAGGCCTAAATGGTGCCCCTTAGCACTTAGAGGGGCGGCCTGCACACCCCCAAATGCCAACACTGGAGCGGCTGCCACTCCAGCATCCAGAGACAGAATAAACTGAAGGGGCAGTGAGGGAGCGGAGAGCAGGGTCCCACCACTCTCAGGCTGCGTGCCTGGACTTCCCTCTCGGTGAAAGGGGGGCCGGAGATTACTGCAGCAGAGAAATATTTGTTTTCCTCCTTCCAGTGATCCAGATTTCAGTTGCCAGAAAGGATGGAAACCTTTAACATCATCCCTTAGCATCCAATTTTTTCAATCCAATCTGTTTCTCTTAACTCAACTCACTGTGACATTACCAAATTTTACATACAGTTATCTGTTGCTCTGTAAAGAAATACAGATGGTTTTTGTGGAAATAAACAGTCATTTATTTTAAACAATTGTAAAAGAGTTTATGGAAACCAGTGGGGTAATGCATTCAAATAAATGCCAAAACTGGTTGATGGGGAGCCAGGGCGCTAAATCACAGGGTGGCGCGCTCGGCTGTGGGGACAGATAGTAAATCCAGAGTGACAGACTTGCCAGTGACGGCAAAGGTTCCTGACACCCAGGCCAGCACTCAGAAACCACAGCAGCTCAAACCCATTTTCCTTAACACAGCCCTGACAGCCAGTGAAATCAGTGAATTTAGTCACAAGTACCTAAGGACGAAAACAAAAGAAATAAACAGAAAGGAGACTTCATTTGTCTGCCGCCTTTCCGGAACAATAAAAAAGCTGCATTTCCCACCAGAGGCCACAGAGGGCACAGGGAGAATCAGGGCGCCGTGGACCTGCCCGTGCAGAGACCTGCCCGTGCACCTACCGTGGGGGTAGAACCACGTCCTCTCTGGACCGTGGGCTCCTTCCTGTAACCAGAGGCACCAGCTGGGGGGACCTGACAGGCGGCGGGTGCTCCGTGAGGAGTGACCGGTTCTAGCAACAGCTGGGTGAGAGGGAGGCCTCCAAGGGGCCCCCTGACTCTCTGGAGGAGTCCCCAGAGAGCCGCCCCCTAGCAACAGCCTGGACTGACCTGTAGGAACACAGCCAACTCAAAGGCCTGTGTGAATCTCATTTTACAGGACAATCAACTATAAACCTATCAACCTTCCCTTGGCAAATCCTTCCCTTGTAATTGTGTTTCCAGTGAGTCCACCACGTGTCTCCCACGGAATAAACTAACTCAGCTGTGCCTGAGCTCCAACCAGCTGCGCTGCCCTGAGCCGGGTATGACGGACACGAAGTGGAGTGAGACGGATTCTGGCCTTTGAGGATCTGGCCCAGTGGACAGGACTCACGGCTGGGCTTCCACTCAGCCTTTGGCCTTGTTGACATCAAGGTCGGCAGTCGCCAGCTCAGGTAACGAGCCACCACGTCCCCAGGAACAACTCCACCCTCCTCCCTGACTTTCTGTTCCTGCCAATCTTGTCCTTCGGTGTCAAAGGGTCTCCTCTCTATTTGCTGCCTGCCTTTATGGCCTCCAGCCTCTACGCCGTCACCCCCGCTGCCCCTCCACTGTCAAAATCCACAACCCTGCCTTTCTCGGTGTCCGCTGAGTCTTGCTTGGCCTGTCTTTCAGAATCCAGTTTTCCTAACCGACCCCCAGTACACCATCATCCCTACCAGATATCCAGACTGGCCTACCCACTTTCCTCACTGGACGTTCTTCTCACCTGCAGGCTTTGCTCCAAAGAGGATTTGACGTCAATGGAAAACCAAGGCTCCCTTTCTTCCAATCTGACCTTGGCCTCAAGGGAGCTGGCTGCTGGCCCCGCCAGCTTTGGAGTGTTCCTGAAACTCATTCCTGCCCTCTGAAGCTATACTTGACCTGCCTAGTATCTTTTGCACATAAATTCATCTGTATTTGCTAGGCAGAAGTATCACTGTATCACTGTCTTCCCGTTCATCGTTGATTTGCTCGAGCAGGCACCAGTAACATCTCCATATGCCCGTCTCATGCTAGTAGAGCCCAAGGGCACCTGCTTGCTCCAGGAACATAAAGAGCCTCAAACCATTCCATCAGGTCATGGGAATGAGGTCTATAATTATTACTGGTATCTGGCATATCAAATACAACACGGGTAGCTTGCCAGGCTCTGCCGTGCAGGGTAGCATACTCTTGTAGTCTGATCTGTTCTTATCAGGCAGAAGTACTGAGCTTAAAAGGGACAGGACCAGGAGGAAACTTCAACGGCATGGCGGATTTTAGCTGCCAAGGGTGCTCATGATGTTGCCGAATCCCAGGAGAGTAAAGAGTAATCCCAGGGCTCTACTATCTCTGCAACTACAGGACTCAGCGAGTGTCTGAGGACTGACCGGACCAGCTGGATGGACAGCTGGTGCCCTCTGCTTACGCTCCTCCTACAGAGGGGGCACCTTTCTGTGCCACGTTGGATTTTAGTCTTTAAAAATTTGTTTTTGCAGAAATTTTCTGTCAATATATAACCCGCGTGCAGTGGGAAGTGTATAGTACAGTGTTTTGTAATAAATGGCCTAATGCTAATGTGTTAAAAAATGTTTTAGTTTGGTACTATTTCATGCTGGAAGAAAAACACTAGCTAGACAGGATGTAATCAGAAAAGTTACAGGGCACTGACTCTGACAGGCGTTCTGTTATTTATTCCCTCGCTTTTGGGGTCACATCCAGTAGTGTGCAAGGCTTACTTCTGGTTCTGTGATCAGATCGCTCCTCGCACGACTCAGGGACCATATGTGGTGGTGAGGATTGAACCTGGGTTGGCTGCATGCAAGGCAAGTGCCTTATGCTGCATTTCAGCCCTAGCGGATTTAAATCACGATTTGTTTGGCAAGGACACCTGGAAGCTCAGGGCTTACCCTGGCTCTGCTCAGCCCTCGCGGCTAGGGACCATAGGGCTCCAGACTACCGGAGTGCCTGGCGACTTTCTCTCTGGCCCAAGGGTTTATATTAGGATCTGGGCAAGTCGCTCAGCTTACCCTCTGCTCAGGAATCACAAGCCCTACTCCTTCTTCTATTATTACTATTTTTTTTTTAATTTTGCAGATCACTCCCTTGAGGATGTACCCGGCACCCATAACCTCCCTTCACACCTTCGCCACCCCAGGGCATTTTAAAAGGAATTTTTTTGTTCTTAGAGATGGTTTTAGACAGGATCTGTCACTTACTCACTGACTCGCCCCGAACCCCCCATATGATGCCCTTGGTTATCAAATGCCCATCCGCCTGCGGTGCAGCGAGTCTCAGCTGCTGGCCAAGGTGACTGCTGCCTGCCTACCCTCTTTCCAGCCGCCCCACGTGACCCAGCACTGTGCGCACACCGGGAGTGCTATCGCCAGGAGCTGTCCGCCCGACGACTGCCATTCAACCTCGCGCCTGCACCCGTCCCATCACACTGGCTGGACCTTTGTGGGGCTAAAAAAGATCAACTTCACCAAGTTCTCAGACTTTGAAAAATGACGCATATGCTCTCTAAACATTGTTTCCTTATCTCTCCGGTGGGATGGTTATTTCTAACTCATGAGGTTGCTTTATGGATTAAACGAGACAGTAACACGTGTAAAGCTCTTACTCTGGCACATAATACGTGCTCAGTGAATAGAACTTTGTTCGTATGGTTTTGTACATTCCGTCATGTCCAACTCTCAATCTACAGAACAGACAACAAGTGTTACCCTGTAAAGTTGTTTCAAGCCACCTGTGCCTTAAAGTCTAAGATATTAAGCCATGTTTCTCCTGCGCTCAGCACACAAAACAAAAAGCTAAAAGCAATGGCAAGAACCGGCAGTGAAGGAGGCAGAGGAGGGTGGCTGCCAGCCATTTCCCTTCCTGGGAGTTTGCCTTCTTGTTAGATCTATTACGGGCAGCGGGGCAGCCCTGCTGGCTTTCCATTTGCCTTGCTAATAACAGTAAATCCAGCCGCTTCCGCAACAGCTCCTGTCTCCTTCAGCTCACTCCCAGGCCAATCAGCACTTCCTCTCTGCTAATGTCAGATGTTCCCTGGGAAGTCCTGCTGAAAAGAAAATTTATGACCAAAGTTTCTCCTGCTTTTAACCCTTCTGCGGAGCCGGCCCCAGATGCCGAGCGCTCCGGAGGAATGCGAGGTCGTTCCTCCACGCGCACGCCCGTGTTCTCACTGCTGCTCCGCTGCTCTGACAAGGGGCCTCAGACCCCTGGAAGAGCTGAGCCGAGCAGCTGGGCAGACAGCTGCACGCGTTCTGCGCTGGACTGGACGGGGGCTGCGTGGAGCAGGTTCCTCCACAGCCCCTGTGCCTGCTGATCCATGACTCGGAGCAGCCAGACGAAGGGACAGAGTGTGCTCTCACCAGATTGTGAGTCTGACTGGATGGAGGGCGGGGACAGCATCAGCTTCCCTGAGGAAGAAAGTAACAGCAAAGCCACAACACCACGAAGGAGACAATATTGTAATTCTCCCTCTACGAAGAGACGAGGCAGGCCAGAAAGGCAGCTCCGGGGCCGGAGTGATAGCCCAGCGGGTAGGGGCGTTTGTCTTGCAAGCGGCCGGCCCATGCCGCCCGGGTTCGATCCCCGGCATCCCATATGGTCCCCGAGCACTGCCAGGAGTAATTCCTGAGTGCAGAGCCAGGAGAAACCCCTGAGCATCGCCGGGTGTAACCCAAAAAAGCAAAAAAAAAAAAAAAGAAAAAAGAAAGGCAGCTCAAGGCGGCAGCATGGTGGCGTACAGCCGCCTGGCGTCCATCTCCGCCCCGCCCGATCCCCCCCAGTAGCACCAAGAGAGGGAATGACCCTCAGCACCAAGCCGGGAGGAGCCCCTGAACACTACCAGGCGTGGCCCCCAAACAAGATGGAAACAGACTGAAACAAAGAGACAAGACACTCATCAAAGCTAGAGAAACCAAGAACGAGAGTGGAAAAGGAGAGTGGAGCCAGACAGATGTTTCCAGAATTCAGCTATTACGCTTCACAGTTCAGTTAAGGAGTCAGTAGCCTGTGATCGCGTTGTGACCTCACTTTACTGAAGAGCAACACTGCAACAAGGGACTCCGACAGGTAGAATGACCCGACTAGGGACGCCCCGATGCTAACGGACGCCTCCTTTCAGCCAGCGGAGGGGCTGATCTCTGAGCGCACCACAGCCCTCCCTGCACGGAAGCCCCGCCAGCCTGATGTAGGCTTCCGGAGACAACAGGGCGGCACTTCACCAGCTCTTTAGCGGCACAGGAGAACAAAGGCTGCCAGCCGAGCCCGGCGGGCAACACGCTGCACACAACAGCAGCCATACCAGGCCTGGAAGGACCTTATGTTCTTGGCACAGAGAGGGCTCAACACAGGGCTTCGCTTTAGGGAAATGCAGACCTTTTGGGACGGCTACACTCTAGTTCAATAGGCTTCCCATGACCTCTCCTCCACCTCCCCGCAGAAGGGAGATGATATATTGAATCAGATTAGTGGATTCAGTAAGTGAAATTTTGGCTCAATTTAAAAATACAAGAAAAAATAAAAAAGAATGTCAAAATGTACATGTGACAGCTGTTTGGGACCTTAATGTTATGGAAAAGCAGCTGTTTTCATTTATATCTGAGATATTAGTCACTCTTAGAATGGGACAGACCATTCGACGATAGTTTGTGCTTTGACTTCTGGAAAATACAGGTCACAAAGACAAAATGTGGCAATTTCACAATGGAACAATTACGCTCATGTAACATTTTGGTATGAAAGGTTTGGAAATATTTACAGTGGAAGCTGACTATTTAATAATAATGATTTCATAGACACTCCTATCCAACACAAAGGAACAGACTGCTGTTTCAGGAGAGAGAGTGTTTCCAACTAGAAAAAAAGCCATGCAAGAAAGGGAAAAAAGCAAGAATCTTTCTAAGCTTCAGAACCTGAAACTAAGAGATCTTTTGCAAACATATTTTTACTTTAATTAGTGGCATGTGTACACACACACACACACACACACACACACACAGAGCGCTTTGGTGATTAATATAATAAATCCTAAAATAAAATCTATTCCTGTCCCCACCCATCCCTGAGTTCCTACTTATAGTTTAAACTTTTGGGGCTATTGGTTCTGGTACTCAGCTTCATCTTCCTCTTCTTCTTCTTTTTTAATAAGATGTCCTATTCAGCTGTTATAAAAAAATTAATATAAATAGCAGAGCACATCTATTAATTTCCACTGTGGAAGATGAAAGACTTGGTATGCACTACATACACACACACACACATATACACGCATGCACGGCGCATCACACACAAACTTTGGAAATCAAGTTCGGCTTTAATTTTCTATTTCTGTAAAGCGTGTGTAGTGGCTTCCCCTGCTGGGCCCCCCGTCTTTGATTATCAATGCTGAAAATGTCTGTTTTTGGTATCTTCCTCTGCTCCCCAAGGACTCATTAGAGACTCGTGTCGTTAAAGGAACCTGGAGGCAACACTAATTTCAGTTGATGTGCATCACGTTTCATTTTTAAGACATTTCCATTTTCATTCAACGCTTCCGCTCTCAGAGGAAGTTCCATCTCCAACATACACTGCCTCCTGCCCCCTGCAGAAAGGGGGTCCGAGGGGCTTCCCTGCTTCCTCCCTGCTTTGCTCAGGCCACCAGAAGGGCAGCCACCGACTCCAAGCCAGCTACTAGGCCAAGACAAACTGAAAACCTGCTCTTCTCCACATGGGACTTCATTGTATTCAAATGAGAGCTCGACACCCTTGCCCCAGAGTCTCTCCCAATAAGAGCTCACCAGCACCTGACCTCATCAATGCATTAGCAACTGACTGAAGACAGGCCCACGGCACCTCAAATGCACGTTCCCTCCTCTAGTAGCTTCAGAAGTCGGCGCTGTGACTCAACCACAGAGCACTTGCCTTGCTTGTGTGGGACCCTGAGTTCCACCCCAGCACTGCAAAGGGGGGAAAGCAAGTCAACATAGGGCCCATAGCTCTTAATACCCAGCGTTGCTGCAGATGGAGTCACTAGGTGCACGCGAATCCACACAAGCTTTGCTGCCCTGTACGTACCCCCCCTGCACTGCATTCCTTTCTCTTAAGTGAATACCCTCCACACTGCATTCCTCTCACATAAGTGAATCCCCTCCCGAACTACATTCCTTTCACTTAAACCCCCTTCCCGCTACTGGTGGGGGAAGGTGGGCTCGGCAGCTGCCTTGGGCAGCAGTGAGGCAGGGTTGGTCTTGGTGCGCTGGTCTTGGCAAAGCCCTTCTGTGGGGGAGAAACTGTCCCACAGTGGTGGGCTCACATCAGTCTGTGCAGAGGGGCCAAGCCAGGTTTATTCCCTGCCACCCCACACGGTTCCCCAAGCCCCAGCAGGAGTGACAGCAGAGCAAACAGTGATTCTTTCTCCTTCTAGCTTCTAACAGACCAGACACAGGAAAGGCCAGCTTGAAGAAAGAGGGTCTTCTGCTTCCTCTGGGGAGACTGAGGCTTTCAGTGGGTAGACGGGGGGCAGATAACGGAATGTCTCTGTAATTTTTGCAATGGTGCAATCACAAATCCCGCCGGTGTTCATTACTTTTTAAAGTATTTGCTGGGGGCCGGAGCGATAGCCCAGCAGGTAGGGCGTTTTCCTTGCATGCGGCCGGCCTGTGCCGGCCTGGGTTTGATCCCTGGCATCCCATATGGTCCCCTGAGCACCGCCAGGAGTAATTCCTGAGTGCAGAGCCAGGAGAAACCCCTAAGCATTGCCGGGTATGACCCAAAAAGCAAAATAAATAAACAAATAAAAATAAAAATAAAGTATTTGCTGAAAAGAAGCAATAGGCTCTTGATCTACTCAACTGTCAATACAAAGACTTTTAAAAACTGTGCTAAGCCGCCAGGAGTAATTCCTGAGTGCAGAGCCAGGAGTAACCCCTGAGCATTGCCGGGTGTGACCCAAAAAGCAAAAAAAAAACAAACAAACAAAAAAAAAAACTGTGCTAAGTATTTCTTACAGCCAACTGCAGGCTGCTCCCTTCATTTCTACTTTCTTCAGCTCAAGAAATTAAATGTGCTAATATAAGCGATTCTCCTCTAGCAAATATTAGTACCACCTTACTTGTAGGCTATTAGAAATAAAGTGACTGAATATTTTTGTATGTATCTTTGGGGACATACAGATAATGGAATATTGGACATACAGATAATGGAATATTACAGATAAGTGAATATTTTTTGTATGTATCTTTGGGGACATACATGTGAATATTTTTGTATGTATCTTTGGGGACATACTCTCTCTCTCTCTCTCTCTCTCTATATATATATATATATATATATATATATCTGTGTGTCCCCAAAGATACATTTTATATATATATATATATATTATATATATTTATTTATTTATTTCAAAATCTGGACTCCACAGCTTATCAGAGCTCCACCCAGCAGAAAAGCTGATTTTTCCCTGTCTCGTGCATGGCTGTGCGGTTCATCAATAAATGCACAAGATGAAAGGCTACAAGAGTATCCCACCTGCATGGCAGAGCCTGGCAAGCTACCCATGTTGTATCTGATATGTCAAAAACCAGTGACAATTATAGACCTCATTCCCATGATCTGATGGAATGGTTTGAGGCTCTTTATGTTCCTGGAGTGAGCAGATGCCCTTGGGCTACACTAGCATGTGACAGGAGATGTTGCTGGTGCCCGCTCGAGCAAATTGATGATCAACGGGAAGACAAGTGATACAGTGAAGTGAAGATATAAGCAAGCTGAGGAAAGGGGCGTGTGATCATTCACGCCTGTAGCACAGGCTTCCTTGTTAGAGCAGACTCTAGATCTAGTCATCTTGTTTCAAGGAAGGGGTGTTCTGTCAGATCCAACTCGACACACAAGTCCAAGGTTGGCCTGTCACAGCTTCAGGGCTCTACAGAGACTTCAGTCATTGGAAACAGAAGGTGCACGCGAAGGCTGAGCAGTGTGGGTAGAGAAGGAGACCACTCCCCAGAGGCTGGGCTCTGTGCTGAGCCTGCTACTGAGCCTGCTGTAGCCGTGGTAGCAGGGAGCAGAGGGCTTTACATGTCTGCAGTCCAGAGAGCAACCCTGCAAGGTAGGATTCTTTACCCTGCTGACAGAAGGCACCAGGGCGTTAGAAGGGTCTGATGACTCTCCGAACTTGAAAGCTTGTGGGAAGGGTCCTAAGGGGTGGGAAGTGGGGCTGGTTGGGCTCCAAATTCTTTCCACTAGCCACACTGTCTTACCCAAGTGAAGCACTTGAACAGTCTCCCCAGGGCGCAGGGTCTACTGCCTCCATCAGGCTGAAACCTCAGCCAACACAAGGATGACACAGTGGAGAGACACAAACTTTGACGTCAGACATTGGGTCTGAGTCCCCAACTTCTGTTTGGTTTTCTTATTTATAAAATAAAGATAACACTCGGTTCAAAGAGTTCTTTTAGGCCAATGGTGGGACCCAGGGGGCAGGGCTGGGGATTTCAGACACTGAGAATGAAGAGGCACCTGTGTGCACCAACACTGTACAAATGGTATTGTAAACACACAACCTACTGTGTGAAAGAAAAGAAAAAGTGATAAATATTCACTCTATGGCAGGGGTAGCAAAGACAGCTTGCAAGAGAGATTTAGTCCATTGCTTGTACAGATGATTTTATTATTAAGTTTAAAAAAGAGTAATTTAAAAACAGGTGACAGATTGCTTGGCCAATGCTGAATATTCACTCAGTGTCAATAATTATTATAATTGTAATTCTATATGCCATTTAAAACTACAGGTAAACAAAGAAATCCTGCTCTCAAATATGTCATTTACCACTGAAGTCATAAAAGAAACATATCCTATCAAAAGAAGGTGATGTTTTCTATGCAACAAGGATGTATACGTGTAAATTTACAACTCCATATTAAGAAGCAGCTGAATGACATTATTTTGAATTAGTATGAGTTCCTATCTTATTAAGAACATTTGGGGCGGGGCTTGGTAGTTTTGCCTTTTATTTTGTTGAGGTAGTGGTGACTTACTAGACTGTGTTTATTCTTGGGCTGTAACTCTACCATCCCGACCACCCGTGCTGAGACCCCTCTAACAGCCCACGGAGTCCCTCAGCTTGTTAGCCCTCTACAGCCGCTGACAGAACTAAACCTGAAACCCCGTGTGCCCACCACCCGACGGGCAACAAAGAACATTAAAGAAGATTGTACTCTATCTGCTTCTTCCCCAACTGCCCATCAATCCATATTTTGGAAAACAAACAAACAAAAACACCACATTTCCCTGTATGAAAAGATAAAATCTTGCAGCTCACTGCGACCCGCACAGAGCTAGGACAAGCAGACGCTCTGGCTCTCCGTGGGCGGATGGGACAAGGAGCCAGACGTGCGGAACAACAAGCCCCGGGTCCTGGTTACAAACCCGGAATTACCAATCTGGGGAGTGGCAGGGAGGAGGCTTAGAGGTGACACGGGCACTGGTGGAGGATCTGGGCACTCTGGTGGCAGGGAGATGGGCTGGCTGTGCCCATTACAGGTAAGGCCGTGAGTGTCGCACTACTGTAAACACGCAACCTTAATCATAACTTTGAAAACTGTAAGAAATGTACTTCCCAGCAAGGAGCAGACATCTGTTATTCTGAAACACAGTGTCGGTAACACGATGCTGACTATTTGCTTAAGAGTCTCCTGTTTAGTACCTTTTTGTCTGTTTTTGTCTTTGGGCCACACCCAGCTGTGTTTGGGGCTTACTCTTGGCTCTGCACTCTGGGATCAATCCTGGCAGGGCTCAGGGACCCATATGGGGTGCTGAGGATCAAACCCAGACCAGCTGCGATAGCCACTGTACTGTCTCTCCTGTTTATATTTTAAGTGGGGAAGCTGTAATGAGAGGAAAACACTGGATTCAAGAATCAAAGGGGCCGGGCGATAGCCCATTGGGTAGGGCGTTTGCCTTGCACGTGGCCCGCCCTAGCACCGCCAGGAGTAATTCCTGAGTGCAGAGCCAGGAGTAGCCCCCTGAGCATTGCCGGGTGTGACCCAAAAAAAAAAAAAAAAAAAAAGAATCAAGGGACCCAGGCCAAAGTCTTGCCTACTCTAGCGATTAGCCCAGCACACAAGTGTGTGCAGACAGCAGCCTCAGGCTTCCCAAGCATGAAAGAAGAGGGTAATGCCCAGCGCTCAAGGTCACCGTTTGTATTTAAAACACAAATACCTGGAATCTACTAAAGGGTCCAGAAAACACAGCCCAAGGGTTTGTGCTATTCTCTCCTCCCCTGATCTGAGGACGTTGCCTTCTAAACAAAAATGTAAAGGACAAAAAAAAAAAAAAAAAAAAAAAAACAGTTCAATGAGAGATGAGGGAAAAAGGCATCTCTCGGCATAGGCAGTCCTCTCCGATTTATCCACTTTGACTCCAGCTAATTAAACATCTGTCTCAACGGTCTCCTCGGCGAATTAGTCATCCCCACTTTGTGACACTGACTGTTGGTTGCAGCCTTCTCCCCACTCGCTGCCATTCCCAGAAACTTGTAGGAGTCTGCTCCACCAGGCGCGTGGCAGGGGATGATGCAGCGTGCCCATTAACCCCCACGGCTGCCCTTGGTGGCCGTGCTGTTCAGAATGCTGCCACACGCGCCCTCGGCGGTGCTGCCCCAAATAAGCCTGCTAGGGGTGACAACTTTTTGGTCTATGTTTCGATTTCTAGATTGTGACACATTTTCTCAGGGATATATACACGCGCCAGAGTAAAACGAACTATTTAATGGAAGATATTTTTTAAAACTCGCTTTGATGACAAAGCAACGGGTAACAAGGTTAGGTCTCAAATGAAATGAATGGAAGTCTAGTGGGCTAGAGGCGAGTTCTTTCCAAAGGTGACAACGGAAGCTTTGCTGGTGGACCTGTGCTAGCGGGAAACACAGGCAGGCTCTGGTCTGGATGTGTGCTCTGCTCTCTCTCCCTCTGGCCTTGTGTGTGTCCTACACCTTGGCAGGAGAGAGAAGGGCGGAAGGGAGGAGGGATACTATTCTAATCTCACGGAAGTTTTCTGAAATTATCCCCTCTTCCCACTCTTGGGATGGGGGGCTTCAGGGGACCATATGGGATGCTGGGGATCAAACTCTGGTTGGCCATGTGCAAGCAAGTGCCCTAGCCACTGTGCTATCACAAGCATATAGCTTGACTATATGGCTATAGACAAGCCATATAGAATGTTAAAGCACAGGTCCCCTCAACCACGCCCTCAGTGAATCCCTCCTACACCTCTCCTGTTCCATTGAAGGCGGGCTCAGAGAGGTAAGCGGTGACACACACTATCACCATAGTTCCGGAATCAGGATACTTCCTCCTGCTCCCATTTTCCAACACTTTCAAAATGAGGATAAAGTTTCCATCAATATGTCCACTTAACGTTCTCTCTTTCCCTTTCCTCTGAAGAGCTATGACGAAAGCAGCGATGCTCTGGGATCAGCCCTGAGCTGAGGAAGGCCCCACTCCAGGCGGCTGTGCTGCCTCAAGCTGACACCCAGCACCCTGGGGCCCGGTTTCCTCTCCTCCTTCCACGCTGCCTTTTCTACTTCCAGGTCCACAGTGGTGGCTCTCACAGATGGAGTGAATGAGTAGATTTTGTGATGGAAAAGGAACTTTTGAAAAGATTAGTGGCCAGCAGGAAGAGTAACTACTGGTCAAATGTAGGCCTGGCCAATGATGCATTTCACGCTTGTCTGGTGTGATGCCGTGAGAGCTCCTAACACCCTTCTAAAATAATTGGGTCTCTAAAGTGGTTCCAAAAGACTTTTGCTTGACATAAATTCTCTGAATTTCCAGGCTTTCTGGATAAAATAGTTGACTGCAATGCCATCTTTAACGTGCTCTGCTCTATACTCAAGAAGATCCATCAGAAGGCACAGAGCAGTCCCGACAGGGAGACTCAGGTGAGATGAAACAACAAGATAAAGAGGCAGAGAGGAGGCAGAGAAGAATATTTAACCCGGAGCTTCTAGCCCGGGGCACCCCTGAGTTATAGGTTTAAACATTTTAGCTGTCCTAATTTACTCGATCATTCTCCCACTGGGTTGCTGGGTATTTCTTATCCGGTTTCCATGCATGAGACGCAACAGCATGATTCTTCTCTTTCATGGCAGAAATTACTGTCTTTTGATAGAGAACATTGGAACAGCCCTATTTACCCTTTTCTTCCGCTTTATCTTTAAAGGAATTGCCCGCTAGTGCCTAAGGAGACCCCACATCTGTGTTTTACTTTCATAGAACAAAGGTTGTTGGATTTTTCTGTCTTTACATAAAAGGACCTTGTTCAACCACCCTATAGCTCGCCTTTAGCAGTTAAGGAGCATTTCTGGTTAGGAGAAGGCTAAAAGCCCCCTCTTCCTGCTCTCTTCCGCAGGCTAGCTCAGGACAGGTGTGTGTTGCTTTAAGAAAGCTAGACATAAAACATTAAAACTGACACCAATACAGACAAACTGTGCAATTACAAAAAGAATTCCTGGCTTTATATCCAGACTCACCACAGGGTTCCTTTAAATGCTGCACTTCCCTAGTGCATTTAGATCTTAGAATCAATGAACATTTCTGTTTACAGAATTTTAAATTTGTTCTCCCATTAGGGTTCTAATAACCAACATGGTACAATAAAAAGTGTACAGGCTTTGAGGTCAAAAGAGCCTGGGTTCCCATTTGGGTCCTCCACGAACTTACTGTGAAAAAACTTGAACTTCTCTTAGGGCCGACCAAAGGGAGGTGCAGAGAGAAGTGCCCCAGTTCCTTAATTCTGAGATGCACACTCGGTCCTGCGCCCCTGCTTGTCAACACCTTTAAAGTCTCCGCGATTCAACAAGCACAACACAATCTACTTTTGAGGGTTGCCGTGTGGGTCAAATGAAACGGTGTCTGGGTCTAGCTGGAATAGCTCTAGGGGAAGGGCCAACTCCTCCTGACTCATAAAGCCCCTTGAAGATGTTCTCGGTAAGTGATAAACCAACTTATATCCTGAGAGCACGGTTTTGGGCATGATGCAGCCGGTCCGTTACACAGATGGGCACTGGTTGTGACTTGGGACCCTCGCCTGCCTGCTCTGGCTTCTCCACTCTTGTGGCCTCGGGGACTGCCACCAGCAGCTCCGCACCACTTTCCGATTCTTTCCTGTCTACCTGTTCATATGCCTCTATGTCCCGCTAACTCTCTGGGTCACCGTGTATTTCACACATTGGTTAGAAACTTGAATTCCATTCTGAATGAACTAGAAGTCATTGGAGAAGGCGAGGATGAGGGAGAATCAGATTTATATTTTAAAACAGTGGTTTTCAACCTTTTTATGTCTGCGGACTGGCAGTTGACATCTGCTGTCCGTTAAATGGCAATAACATTTCCAACAGACCAGCAGGAAATTTCCGCAGACTGGCACTGATCCTTGGACCAGAGGTTGGAAGCCACTGTTTGAAAAGGTCTCTCTAGCTGCTATGTGTTTTAATGGGCTGCCGGGGCCAAGAACGGAGGCAGGAACATCAGCCCGAAGTGCTAGCTCAATAGTTCACGTGAAGTCAGGGTGATCTGAACCCATCCAACGAAACGGAAAAGACTGAAGAGATATAGGAACTATTCTGGAGACAAAATTGATAGGACTATGTGGGGCTAGAGCAATAGTACAGCGGGTAGAGTGTTTGCCTTGGAAATGACCAACCGCCCGGCCTCCCATATGGTCCCCCGAGCACTGCCAGGGGTAACTGCTGAGTGCAGAGCCAGAGGACCCCCTGAGCACTGCCAGTGTGCATCCCCCCAAAAAATAACCAGAGAGGAGCATTAATAGGCAAATATGAGACTTTAGCACAGGAAAGAATTCAACGGTGAATTTTGCTTCCATTTTTAGGGTGTGTGGTGTGTGGGTGTATATACGAAAATTAACTGCCAAGTCACCAGAAATATCCATTTTATGAATAAATGTGGTGAGACTTCTACAGCCTCTAATCTCAACAGCACCGGTCTCCTCCCCAGTTCTGCAGGGCTTAAATGTAAAGGGCACAATCCAAGTGTCACAATCCAAGTCCTCTCAGGAGCACTCCCCTACCTGTCCTACCTGTGGCAGGGTGTGTTCACCTCTTCTGTTTCTCTCATACCTTCTACTTGTTCTGCCTCTGAAAGGGAGGGCGCTTTCCTGTCAGGGTCTCCGGATCTGCATGCGCCCGGCATGCAACCGTGGGGAACACATCCCAAGTGACAGAGCTACAGATACATAGCAACGGACATGCGTCTCAAGGAACTGACCGTGGACACGCGTCCCAAGGAACTGACAGTGGACACGCGTCCCAAGGACCTGACAGTGGACATGCGTCCCAAGGAACCAACTTGAGAATCCAATGACGTCACTGTTACCAGCTGACCCGCAGATCACAACTGGAAGCCCCTGTGGTCAGTACATGCTCTTTCCACTCTGAGCAGTATTTTGAGGAAGAATGTTTGAGAAGCCCAGCTCTGGACTTTCTGGGGTCTTCCACCAGCAACTAGGTGGTCTGGACTCTCAACAAAGTTAAGAAAGAGTTCACTCCTCCAAAGCTAATCGTTTTCTCTCTCAAATTCTAAATTTGAGAGATTCTCAAATTCTCAAATGAACCACCTGTGTGTGGGAAAAGTAGACATGAATGTTATGAATCTCACTAGTGACACTGTAAGAACCTACTGAAAGGGGTCTTGGAACTAATAACATTTATTTTTCATAGTAAAAGGCAAGAATTGATAGAGTAAAAAAAGTCAAATACTTCTGGTCCAATCTTTCAAAAACAAGCAAGAGGGGCCGGCGAGACAGTACAGTGGGCAAGGCGCTCCCCCCTTGCCAGCAGCTGACCTGGGTTTAGGTCAGGTATGGCTCAAAAACCAAACGCAAGAAAAATATCTCT
This sequence comes from Cryptotis parvus, assembly GCA_021461705.1. NCBI lineage: Eukaryota > Metazoa > Chordata > Mammalia > Eulipotyphla > Soricidae > Cryptotis > Cryptotis parvus. The sequence goes on from JAJIBD010006149.1 coordinate 110,530, forward strand.
ACTTCATAGCAACAATATGAAAACAGTGTAATGGAGAAAGCTGTTTTGCTTGGTGAATCTGCTTATAAGCCTGTATTTTGTAGCTCAGAAGGTCCCTGTATCTCTGCGCCACAAGTGTCCCCTCCATACCCGACATCCTCTCTCAGGAGGCAGGAAAGCTTAGCGGGAAAGAGCATTTTTTGCGTGAGTGGGGGGGCACACACTGCTCTAAGGGCTGACTCCCGGCTCTGCACTCGGGTCACTCCTGGAGGGTTCCGAGGACACAGGGGTTCTGGGGATTCAACGGGTCGGCCACGTGTAAAGGCAAGTGTCCTACCTCACTGCACTATCAGGCTGGTCTGAAGCATTTTTACTTAGTAATTTTTATTAATTTAATACAAATTTACATTCATAAAAATAATTAAAAATTTAATTTTATGTCTGTTTTTGGGCTACACCCAGCATTGCTCAGGGCTTACTCTTGTCTCTGTGCTCAGGGATGGCTCCTGGCAGTGCTGGGCGTGAACCCAGGTGCACTGGTAGTACACTGGGAGTGCAGGGCTCTACCATCTGGAATATCTGCCCCTCCGCCAAGCTTTTTCTTTCTTTTCTTTCTTTCTCTCTCTCTCTCTCTTTTTTCTTTTTTGGGTCCCACCGGCAATGCTCAGGGGTTACTCCTGGCTCTGCACTCAGGAATTACTCCCGGCGGTGCTCAGGGGACCATATGGGATGTCGGGGACCGAACCCGGTGGGCTGTGTGCAAGGCAAATTCCATTCCCGCTGGACTATCGCTCCAGTCCCGCCCCCAAGCATTTTAAACAAAATCAAAATTCTAATAAGCTCACAAGGTCACCAACTTTAAGGACGCATTTGACAAAAGGAGACCTTGAAGAATTAAGGTCTTTACTTACTAAATAACAGGTTCGTATACTTTACTGGCTAAATCAAGGGACCTAATCTTCATTATGCAAAAAACACACCCACTCAACTGTTAAAATTAGTAAAGAGGTTTCAGCTAATTCTTCTAAAATTGATTCTCCATTTACAATTTTCTTAAACAGTGAGGACTTTTGCCAATGCAGGTAGATTTCAAATGTCAAGTAGGTCGGTAATAAAATGAAAAGCCAGAGAGAAACTTTGAAAGAGACATTTAAAAATGGGCTTTAAAACATGGGCCTTAGCAGAGAACTGACTGGAACACACTGTGAAAAGATTACTATGGTTCAGTACATGAATATTAATAGACAAAAGCCCTGCCGTGTTCATAAATAGTTATGACTTGATGAAATAATTACAAATAATTCAAGTCAAAATTTTAGATCAATTTCAAGTGTCTATGATGATATTTTATCCATAAGAGGCAAAAATATTGTAAAACCCTAAGGGTTTCTCTGGATAATGCTGAGTTACTAAACAAAGAAGAAATTTTTTTTCCCAAATACCTTCTGATAATATAAATATAAAACTCGGGAAGCAAGAGCCTTCCCAAGCAAGAAGGGTAACAGAGTTTTTAAATACGATGGTAGTCATTAAGGCCACACCTTAAGTTAATAACGATATAGCTTAATTCCTCAATTTAGTATTATTATTATTATTACTATTATCACTATTATCATTAGCAACAGTAAGGGAAAAAGATCAGAGAAGTTAAGGATCTGTGGGCAAGCGGCAATTCACTGTTGGCCCATCAATGTATTTCTCAAATATTTAGTACAACCAACCTTTTCTAAACAAACACTGTAAGACCCCAATGCCACATGGCACCAACTTCCTAGCAAATGCTGTTTCTCCTACAGGTTAAATCAGTGCAGCAGAGACAAGCGTTCTGCACTCGATCAGGGAAGGTCCGTGGAGAGGGGCTGAGCTCTCTAGACCTGTCCCGAAATGGAGCCCGGCAGGCTCCTTCCTTGAGGTGAGACTTGAAGAGAAGAGGGCCAGTGCCTCTAATCCGGCATGTCTTGCCATGAACTTCACGGCTAAATTCATGTGCCATTACAGGTAACTAAATAGCTCATAAATAACTGTAGGCACTAACAGACCTTTTTGGTAGTAAAAGTACTTATGCTTCCCTCTCCGACAAGACTTCCCACTTTTCATTTATCACCCTCCCAAACAGGTCCACTCTAGAATACAAAGTTCAAAACCACAAAATATACTTGACCTTTACCATGCTAATCTGAAACAAATGTCTTTGCCAAACCAGAGATCCTTCCATTTTATGAGACCAGGCTAATAAAACAACGGGAAGAAGCTTCTTATTTTCAAAACCTTTTTGGATTAAGAAAATGGACGGTTAATTTATATAAATACATCTATCTCGATTGGCTTCTCTGGCAAGAAAAGGAATAAATGCAGATCACCATTTCCTTCAGATAAAAGCTCTAACTCTTGGTCACGGATGTGGCAGGCGTGGCTGGGAATGGCAGGGCTGTGCACACAAAGGTGTGTCTGATCAGTGTAGTTGCTAGACACAGACCCAGATAAATAGGTCTGAGATTGGACAGAGATGGCTGGAGACAGAGGGAGCGACAATGGTTCAGCTGTAACCAGGTAAGTTCATAAAGGTTTCATGGTCTACAGAACCTGTGACAGCAGAATTTCTATTGAGGAGGATAAAAGAGTTAGCTCTACTTCCATTGGACAATTCAGAATAACACAATCTTAGAATACAATGACTATGTTACAAAATACACTGTTATGTTACAAAATGTAGGTACAGAATGAGAGAGAGAGAGAGAGAGAGAGAAAGAGAGAGAGAGAGAGAATATCCTGGAGGAAGACAAATTCTGATTCAATAACTTTAAATACGTGAAGCAGTTTAAAAGCTATTGGATTGGCACTTAGAACCCCTGAATACTATTTCCCCGGGAAGGGAGGCTATGCCTCTTCAATCACGCCCTAAATGCAAAGAGGTTTGACCCCCCATGCAATGGATAGAAGTCACCCAAAAAATGAACAAAAGAGGTGTTTGGAAAAACCAGAACACTATTCATCCCAGCTAACGACTTGTTCATTATGAGTGATGATGGATAAAGACTTCTCATGCTGAGATGAAATCAAGATTTATATGCATTGTTTCCTCTCCCAACTTGTGGGAAGATCATCATCATTTAATTCTATCTCTGCGGCCAGTGATGGGCATCTAGAGAGCTGGTTATCAAACGGCGCAGTCAGCTGGCAAAAGCCGAAACGTGCAGTTGGCACATCTGGACGGAGCCGCCACAGCCGAGGGTGAACAATGACTCCTGGCAAGCATCCAAATTGCTTGCAGACGCTAGCAGGTCTCATCTACACCGCCCCTACCAGCATCTCCCCTCTCTCTCTCTTTTATGAGAATCAGATTTTCATTGCTCCATTCAATTGCTCTCCTCTGCCATTTTTTACAGCTCTTATCGTTCCCCTGGAATATGGCCTTGAGACAGCTCATCCGTGTCCTTCACTGTTATCTCTTCTAACTTTTATTAAAACTTCAGCTCTCATCTGAAGATAGCTAATTAAATCGGAGCAGATTATATGCCTCCCTTAAAAAAGAACACAAAACTGTTCTCCTCCACCTAAGCAACGCTTTTTCTTTTCCTTTCCAGAGATGAAACCAAAGGTGTTTCTTAGGTCGCATTTATTTATCAAGCTCTATGACAAGGCATACAGGGTGATTTATACTGAAGTTGTCTGTGGTCTGACAAATCTTTGAGCTATTTTTAAAAATAATTATTTCTCAATGCTGGTAGTATTTTTCCCTCACATCCTTTAAATATCACAGCTGTTATCAAAAGCTTATTTTCTGTATATAGCTGGATAATGAATTAGAGATTAATGAGTATTTGTATACATCAAGAGATTCATCTTTAAGCAATTTTTTTTATAGTTACGTTCTTTGGTAAGGATGAGTTTCCCCCTTTTGTTCCATATACCAAACACTAGCAACTAAAATATCCCTCCATGGAAGATTATGTGAAAACCTGAACTAAAAAGCAGTGCCTCAAATTTAGGATTGATTTGATTTTCAAGAGAGATTCACGCAAACTACCAGTTAGCTTAAGTAGCTTTGTCTTCATCTATCACAAATTATTAATGATGGCGCTTCCATAACTGATAAGAACAAATTCTTCCTACATATGTCACTGACCTAGTCCCTTCCTTGGGCTCAGGGGCTGCCTAAAAATCACTTGTTTTGCTCTAACCAGACCTACAGCAATGAAATATGAAACAATTTAGCCATTCATTTCACACACACAGACACAGACACAGCACACACACACACACACACACACACACACACACAAATACTCTCACACACTCACTCACACTGTCTCTCTCTTAAGTAAGGGTTAAGTACTAACACCAGATAAATTTAAATGTCGCACCTGAAATTTTCTGGGATCCTTTTCTTCGCTTCACTGCCTTTAGCAAGATTTCTTTCATGGTGACCTTTGTGTTGTCCACCTGAATAAGGGAGAATCCATGAGCAGCATTTCTGTATAAAAGACAAACATTAAATCATCACCAATATTCAACTAGAGGGGTGCTACTGCAGTCTTTCCTGTGGTTAAGACAGTTCTAGTAAGTGCACAGAGAAATGTCAAGCACGGGCCGGAGAGAGCACAGTGGGTAGGGCTCCTGCTTTGCATGCGGCTCACTCGGGTTAGAACTCCGGCATCCCATCTGGTTGCCTGAGCACCAGGAATAACCCCTGAGCACAGCTAAGCATGGCCCGACAACTGAAAAGGAAAAAAAGAACAACATGTGAAGTATTTAGAAACTGTCTACATAAAACTACTTCTATTTGGTGGGCGGGGAAGGAAGAACTCTGGCAAAAACAGTGCGAGTGAAGAGGGCAGAGCGAGGTGCTTCTCAGATATCTCAGACTGAGTGAACGTCTCTGTGGGTCCTAGAACCATAGGCTCCAGGTGATGGTTGCCCAGCGCAGTCCTACAGGAAGGACTGATGAACGACACGCGTGGCTGGTATCAGTATCAGTAGATGTCACTGCAGGCAGACCCGACAGTCCTATTAAAAGCTCGTGGAGTCCTGGAGGGGAAAAACCAGCGTGGTGGTGGAGACCCGAGAGTCCACAGCATTTTAGAACTAGGGAAAGGAAAGGATCTCTACTGGCTAGTAAAACAATCCATCTGACATGTGGTCAGGCCAGGCTTGATCCCCGACACCACGCTTCCGAGCCTGCCTGGGAGAGCCGTGGAGGACCCTGAGCGCCGCTGCAGTGGCCTGGGTTATCCCTGGCCCCGGAGGACTACGGCAGACACCAATTCTCCAACTGCTGCAGTGACCACTGACCTGGAGGCCACCAGGGGCTCCAGAGCACTGCTTGAGCACTCCAGAGCACAGAGAGACCCAAAAGAATACTAGGGGAAGCATAAAGAATTACAAGGCAAAAAGTGCAGTGTAACACTTGGCAAAAGCAAACCCAACTTAGGAGCGAAGGTCCATGTAGATAGGAAAAAAACTAGGAAGGAAAGAGTACCTAAACAGAAGCCCAGCCCTGGGTGAGTCTAACTAGTTTACTAACACTGTTAATTGCGATAGCAAGTATCACAAATACTACTCACTATGCTTGGGCATTGGAACAAAACGGCCAGTTCCAAGGAACTCATATAACAAATGGGACCCAAGTTTCCAACTATGGAACATGGGAATTGCCACAAGGAGTTTGGTTGCATTCCCATTTCCCCTCAAGAATCTCGAAGGGGGAACGCTGCCAAAAACCGTGGCAGAACTTCATACTGACAAAGAAATCGGAAAGAAAAGCCAAGCCCCAAGCTAAGCTCTGGAAAAGCTTCCCGATGGTAGGATAGGTCCGAGAAAGAGGCCTTAAGTCTAGGACTGACCAACCAGGCGGCTGGCTTTCCACAGGGGAGGTTTGGGGTTGATCTCCAGACCAAGGACCCCATTTGCGTCCCTAATACAAAGACATCGCCATCCCAACCTCTCCGTAAAGCTTGCTGTTTAATCCTTGACATTCCATTTGTTAAAAAGCAAAGGCTGATGCTGGCTGGCCAGCACGAACATCCGTTTTAACTTGGTCAAGTCCCTGCTATTGAGCAGCAGGCCTGAGAACTGTCAAGCTAATTGTACTGAACGCTCTGTTACTGAATCCTGCCTGACTCCTGGCCATTCTTTACCTCAGAAGCTGGACCCCATCCCAGAACAATCTTTAGAAGTTTATTTTACTGATCAAAAGCAAAAAATAAGAAATAGCTCTTTAAAAAAAAACTATTTAGGGAGCGATGCAGTAAGTGATACTTTGGCAAGAGAACTGAAACGTAAAGCGCCTAGTGCATTTATGAACTTGGGGTATTTGCTCTGGCGCTCGGCCAGTGTGTGTTTGGAACAAACGCCAATCATCTGCGCACAGGCTTGCTTTCCCTCGGGAAGTCAGTGGGCCCATCTGTGACAATATGCTGGGCTCGGGCAGAGGAGGGGCCTGCAAACACTCGTTCTGGGACCCGCATGCTAGTGCTGGCAGGGTCGCTCCAGGCCTGTCCTGGGCTCTACCTGACCTCTTTCAGATGTGAGGCGACTTGGCGCCCATTCTCTCCTGGCCAGTTGCTAGCAGCATTATTTTAAACCAGCACGTTTATCTTTTTTTGAGCAAAGGCAGACTAAAAACTCAAAAGGAAGTTGTTTGTTTAGATGTACTTCTATAAATTAAATGTTCTTTCCAAAGATTTATTATTATTATTATTATTATTATTACTTTATACTACTATTATTATTTTGAACAGAGGAAAATCCCTAGTCTGTATTTGTCTGTCATTTTACCAAAACGTGCCTGGGTGAGAAGGTTAAAGCAGGCAGAGGAAATCCCTGGCACTTATCACCCACCGGCATTACTGATGAATTGTGCGGTGGAGGAATAAAGGATTACCTTCTGTATTTTTTCATTACACTTTTCTTTTGTTACAGAATACATAAATCCATTGTGGCACAATGTAATATGTATCACCGTGCTACACCTGCGGACGCTTCCGAGCGGCTGCCATGTCTGTGCAGTCAGGAATGATAAGTGAACCACCCGTGAATGTTAACGATAGTGATCATTCTGAGGTAACTCGGCTCTCCATCTTCCTTTACAGCCTCCGTGCTGAAGCCAGGGGAGCAAGGTTCATGCGAGGAAAATGAAAACAACAGTGAAGGGAAGGGCACGCACGGCGCTCGGAATGTGCCTTCACGGGTGCGCTATCTTCCTCTGGGGCTCCATTTCAGTAAACGCGCGCGCCGTTAAGAGCAGAAGAGGTTGTGCCCAGCGTGCCGCACACCTCACCCAGACCTAATTTGAGTCTCCACAGGTCAGCCTCTCCCGCCCCAGGAAGGCCAACTTGGGCTCGAATTCCAAGGCCACTACACTTACGGAGTTGAGTGGTCTCCAAAACACAAGAGGCTAGAGCGGACATGGGTCTCGGAACCCCTAGAGGTGCAAACGGTAAGCCGCGCCAATTAATAAAGGCTGTGGAGATGCTACCACAATTTCCGGCTTGGCTTCCAAACAGTCTGGCTTTTTATGCATCACTTCTTTATATCCAAGAATTTTTTTATGAGCTTTCTAAGAAGTCTATGGAGCAGCATTATTCACAATAGCCAGAATCTGGAAACAACCAGAGTGCCCGAGAATCGATGACTGGATAAAGAAGCTTTGGTACATCTACACAATGGAATATTATGCAGCTGTTAGGAAAAATGAACTTATGAAATTTGCCTATAAATGGATGGACACGGAGATCATGTTGAGTGAAATTAGCCAGAAGGAGAGAGACAGATACAGAATGACTGCATTTATTTGCATGTCATAAATATATATGTACATATTATGATACCAATATACATGTCAAGTGAAACATGTATCAGGGGATCTTGTCAAAGGTGGAAACTATCACAAACGTGTGGGAGTCAGAGGCTAGGTAAGACAGAAAATGGAAGTGTGCTAACAATTGTCGAGGGTACTAATACCAACTTAGAACTGAGCATTAAATAGAGGCAAAAGATACACATGACAACCCTTTTAATGTATGTTTCTGTAATCCATAGTCTGGAAGGGAAGGAAAGAGAAAGAGAGAGAGGGAAAGAAATAAAGAACCTGCCTCTCCTTTCTCTCCCCTCTCTCCCTCTCTCTCTCTCCCTCTCTCTCTCTCCTCCTCTCTCCTCTCTCTCTCCTCTCTCCCTCTCTCTCCCTCTCTCTCTTCTCTCTCCCTCTCTCTCCCCTTCTCCCCTTCTATCCCCCTCTCCCTCCCTCCCTCTCTCTCTCCCTCTCTCTCTCCCCCTCTCCCCTCTCTCTCTCTCATAAAACTTTTCTGCACCAGTGCCTGGGGCATGGTATTCTGCCTGGATGCTGGAGAGCAGTGAGTGTTGGCTCTGTGCAGCTGGGAGCAGCTTCTATTTGATTCCTAAACGAGGGTGATCTCCAGGATCGGGTGTTTGGCCAAATAAGCTTGGGGCTGACATGACTGTGTTCTCGGAGGTACAATTCCACACCTCTTCTAAGTATTTAAAAAGCTTTTTTTTTAAAAATTGAATCACCATGAAGCAGTTACAAGTTTGATCATGACGAGGTTTCATTCATATAATGCTCCAATACCCATCCCTTCACCAGTATGTATTTCCCATCACCGACATCCTCAGTTTCCCTCCTGCCCCCAGCCTGCCTCTGTGGCAGGCACTTCTTCTTTTCCTCTCCTTAGAAGCTTTCTGACCTGCACTGCACCCAATAACTACAATAGTGGCCACCATTAAGTACTGAATAATGTGTGAGGAGCTGTGTTAGTATTAAAAGCTTGTACCAGCGCACTCAGTCCTAAAGTAAATGCTATCTGTATATCTATTCCACAGAAACCGAATCCCAAGGCCTCTCATTTACTGACGGCCTGACTCTGGATTCAGAGATCAGTCAGATGGTCCCTAACCCAAATAGCACAGGCTTGTCAAAAGACAAAGGAACAAATATTTATAGTTATTTTGCCGAACAAAGGGGGATCCATTCAGGAAAGTAGGCAGATGGGTTCTGAGAAGTTTCTCAGTGGAGACGTCTCAAAACTTAGTGATTCGATGAAGGAAAACCGTGAGTCAACAGAAGATAGGAGGAAAGAGCATTTCCAGAATGAGGTCTGGCCCTCAGCTTGGCCCTTCCTTGAGCAAACAAAAATCTCCAACATCCAGTCCTTCATCTCAAGTGGGGCTAACACGTGCTCTGAAGGCTGTGAATAGCTGTGAGGGTGACAGACCCACCTGTCAGAGAGATAATGCTTCACTATTAATATAGCACGACAGCAACGTGCTTCTTTCTGTGGACCAAGAAGTGACACAGACTGATGAGACGTGACAATACTCACCATGTACTGAGCATTTTTTTGGTTCGTCCCTTAAGATATGTGCTATACCAGTCCATTTTAGAGTAGAGAAAACTGAGGTACAGCAAGACTAAGACAGTCGCCTAGGAATTACACAGCGAATTAGTGGAGCGGACAGGACTTGAACCCAGGTCAGTAAAATTTCAGAGATTTTATTTTTTTTTTAACTTCTCTATAGCCTAGAAGAGGCTCATGGGGGCTTGGGAAGAAGAAACTTCCAGAGAGTATATCCCCGAGAACCACTGAATAACCTATGGAAAAGATCCAGCTTCAACACTGACAAATTCAGTGTGATTATGAACATCCCGACCTTTAAGAATGAACCCTTTGGAGACTGGGGAATTGGCTCAAGGGGCTGGGCCCAGGCCTGGCAAGAAGAGGACCCCAGTTCCGTTCCCAGCACAACCCTAGTGGCCCTCAGCACTGCTGGGCCTGTGCAGTGAATCAAGTATTGCCAGAACTGGCGCCCGGTCCCGCTAATGCTGCTTGGGAGACACCCCCTGGGGAAGAGACAGAACTGTCTGGCCTACAAAACCCCTTTTCAAAAGCAATGTGAAGAATGCCCTGGCTTCCCGAGTCCCCGACTCAGCTGGAGGCGGGAGACGACTGCCAAGAGTCGCCCCGGATTGTCTAGTCCTGACTGGCCCTAGAGAGTGATGGCCACACACTCCTGACTCCCCGTTGCGGGGCCCCCGTCCCCGCATGTTCATGCTCGGGCACCTCAAGGCACAAAATGAAACTCAATGAGCAAGTTAAAACCTTCTAGCAACTGGAGCGCCTGCTTCAAAGCACGTCTTGTGGGCATCACTGCATCCGCAAAGACTTTACGCTAGTGTGAATGTCACATTTTGTTTCCCCATGCCCTGACCCCCCAAAAAAAGGTTTTTTTTTTTGAAGATCAAAGTATATTGTGCGAGTATGCAATGCTTGACATTGGACATAGTACTCTTTTTCAAAACAGACATTTTCCAAAAACGTAACTCCGCTAGACTAATGGGCAGTGAGGAGCCAAAATGACTGCCCTCCGCCTTCTCCTTGTGTATCTTTGCCAGAGTCCTTGGGACTTGCCAAATCCGGTCATGCCTGCTTAGCTTGCCTCGACTGATTGTGCCAGAAAAGAAAATAAGACACAGATGTATTTGAGCTCTTTGAGATGCCAGTAAGAGAGACAGCTAATGGCTTCATTTCGACCCTCCCCTTCCAGCTGGGCACAGGTGGGGGATAATGAGGTCCCTCTCCCTAATCAAACTCAATTATTTACTACTCTATATAACCGCAAAGACATTCACATTCAGTTCAGAATATAAAACACACCGTGGGCTACTTCCAACCACTGCCACTGGGTATTTATAACAAACTCAAGTGGCTAACAGTTTGCCTTGGCAGGAGTTTAAGTGTGTAAAGTTTTGCAAACTGTTTCTGTTCAAATATGTCCTGCTGAAATGGGGTCCCAGGCGGGGGGTTCCGTAACTGTCAGGTCAGTGAGCTGCATAACATCTGAGAACGTATTCACCACGCGCTGCAGACAGGATCTGGAAATCAAATGCTTCGCTCTATCGCAACCTTCTGAGAAGCATCACCGTTTTTTCAACAGTGGGACTGACATTGTATTAATAAACATTACAAGTCACTAGCCTGACATGTACATAGCAGCGGCTGACAGACCCCAACATAAGCTGGGGGAGAACAGAGGAAATCAAACTGAGACACAGGAACTAAGCACGGCCAAAGGGGTGAGTCACGAAACGAATTGTGTTAGTCAGAAACTTAAGTCCTCAACTTTTAAGATAAAAAACAACTCAAGCAACGGGCTGGTATAGTTCCTGGGTTCCCAGGGGAGCTGACGGCCATCTAGCGTGCACTTAACTCGTAGGGAAAAGTGCATCCAGGCACAATTTCAACAGATATTCTAGGGAGCAAAACACAGACATTTAGTTTGTGTAACCTTTAACTTCATCTTTATTATTTGCTCCAATATTTGTCTTTTCAAACAAAAATGACAAATGAGACAGAAAGAAAACTTTTTCCCTCCAGATTGTAGCTGTTGCCAGAAAGGAAATCAAGTCAGATTTACAAACACAAAACGAAACAGGCCGCATATGCTGTATTTCCCTCCCAGAGGACAATCTGGACAATGAGAATGTTTGCTGATACAAGAGAATGACAGGAAACAACACACAGTTGGTCCTCTCTGGGTTGCACAAGCACCAACAGAATAGTTTATACCCATACTGCGAGGCCTGGCGCATGCGCATGCTGTTCCTCACCCCTTCTCAGCTCAGTTACCGAACCATAGTCAGCTGCCTAGTAACTGTTTCTGAGTCGCAGCTTACCGAGTAGAAATGTGGGTTGCTTTGAGGGAACAGATGAGGCGACGGCTCCAGGGAGCCGCAGCCGGAGTGTGAGGAGAGCGCATTGCCTTCTGGTGCTCCTCTCCCATCCTCTCCAGACCGTCCATCACGTAAGGGGAGGAAAGCTTCACATTTGTAACATCTTTTTCTAAAGGTATGGTCACTGTACTTCAGCGCTCTCATCAAGAATGTCTGTTTCTGGGGCTGGAGTCGCAGTGCAGTGGGTAGACACAGTCTTGCATGCGGCTGACCTGGCTTCGATCCCCGCATCCAATATGGCTCCCAATATAGATGCAAGCTGGAGAGGGGGGGAAATCAGGGGACATTGGTGGTGGGAAATGGGCACTGGTGGAGGGATGGGTGCTGAAACACTGTATGATTGAAACCCAAACACGAACATCTTTGTATATAACTCATGCTGTTATAATAAAAAAAAAATTTAGGAAAAAAAAAAGAAACCCTATATGGTCCCAACTCGCCAGGAGTCATTCCTGAGTACAGAGCCAGGGAAAATCCGAGCATTGCCAAGTTTGACACCCCCAACAAAAAACAACAACAACAACAACAACGCTCTACGTTATAGATTTTTCAGTTTTTATTTTGATTTTGGGCCACACCCGGTAGTGCTCAGGAGGCCAAGTGGTACCAGAGGCGAACGCGCCCCTACATCACAAGTGGTACCAGAGGCGGACGCCCCCAACAGCATCAAGTGGTGCCAGAGGCGGAGCGCGGCCCCTACACAGCATCAAGTGGTGCCAGAGGCGAACGCGCCCCTACACAGCATCAAGTGGTGCCAGAGGCAGAATGCGCCCCTACACAGCATCAAGTGGTACCAGAGGCGAACGCGGCCCCTACAGCATCAAGTGGTGCCAGAGGCGGAACGCGGCCCCTACACAGCATCAAGTGGTACCAGAGGCGGGAACGCGCCCCTACACAGCATCAAGTGGTACCAGAGGCAGAACGCGGCCCCCTACACAGCATATTCCGCACATGCTCAGCCCACCAGCCTCCCTCTTCGACGCTACTGCCCCTTTGAAAAGCGCCTGCTACTCTGCTGTAAAAGCCTCCCGAGAGCAATGAACGGAGCTCCCTTTCGCCCTTCTGCAGCGCCCAGAGCAGCCACAGCATCTCGCCGGAAGACCTCTGGGTCGCACTGCCCAAGGAAGGCCCGTTTCAAACCATCAGCCTAACGGATGTCTCCCGTTAGCCAAACTGACTGTGCTGTGCTTCTCCTACTCTGCGGCGCCTGGTCTGAATGGCTCCAGTCCCAGGTGCAACCTACTACAGTAAACATTCAAAACTGAAACAGATACACAAGGGCAGTTTAATTGCTTTTACTAACTTCTGATCTAGGGAAATTCTGCTCATTAGTTTTGACTTTTCTTCCTATAGAACAGGCTCACAATGTACAACAATGATGCCACCACAATTACTTCTGTCCTTGCCACTTGGGGAGGGGGGGGTAAGGAGGCTCCCTGCAACTCTCCGTCAAACCAGCCAGCAGTTCACGGCGAGGATCTGAGGCTGTCGTGCTGCCGGGCCTGGGGTGCAGGGATCAGCCCAGTCACCCTGCAGTGCTCAGGGGCCTCCAACGCTGCACCCTGCAATGCTCAAGGGACCATGCCAGGTGCTGCGGGAGAGCAAAGGTCAGCTGCAAGAAGGCGTGTGCACTTTCGCCCCAGACCGTCTCTCTGGCTCCATGTCAGTGCTGTTTTTAAGCATAATTCAATCTCACAAATTCTGATTAAATCAGTCCTGTTCGGGTGCGGAGGAGGGGGACGGACAAAGCAGATTTCGTTCCTGCACACTCACGGTCTCATTCCTCCCTGATTTCCTTATCTACAGGTACAGGAGGCCTTGGGTCAATGGTGGCAAGAAATACTGCCTAGATACTGGGAAGCCGCTAAGACGCAGCTCTTTATCTTTATCTAGCTTTGGAAGCCAACCCAAACCTCCACCCTCTTGGCCTCCTATTCTGCCTTTGTCCTATACCCAATATCCAAATAAAACTCTGAGCTAAGAGTAGTAGGTGGCAAGGTAGGGATTCCTGTATATACACACATTTGTCCGCCTAAAATCAATCAAGGACAATGGATATCTTAGAAATCCACTTCTGAGCTGGTAGTAGAGGCAGTTTACACCAGCAGGTTACTAATTTGCAATAAGTGAGAATAATTAATTCCCCTTCTCCAAACAGCTCTATTTCCAGGAATTTTCCTGGGATCTAAAGGTCCTGGAAGGGAGGGCTGGTACAGACTGATTCCATAAGGATATCAAAAGGCTTCCCAAGTTCCATACTCTTTACACAGAACACCTTCCATTAGGGGATTCATTTATATGAACTAGCTCTCTTTCAAATGTACATAATTATATAATGTCACTATCTCTGCATGATAGAGCACAAAGGAAATTTTTCCTTTTGTATGGAAAAGAGTTTCATTTTTTTCTATATTGGGCATTTATTGTGTCACAAAAAATAACTTAATGGAAGGTCAAACCCCATATGCACCTTAGTGTAATTTATTTAGATGATAAATTTCTGGGAAAAAAATTTTTTTAAGTGTCAAGTTTTTTGTATCTCACAATCTAAGTTAATTTCTTCATTGAAGCATTTCCTACCTAAGGTTCAGGGAAATCCAAGGCCAATAAATGAATGTGTAAGTTATATTCAGAATCTAAAAAACACTCCATTGATGGGGCCCGGCGACAGACAAAGGGTAAAGTGCTTGCTCTGCACACAGCCAACCCCAGTTCCATCCCGATTCCATATGGTTTCCTCAGCTCGGCACGGAGTGATTCCTGAGTGCAGAGCCAGGAGTAACCCCTGAATACTGCTGAGGGTGACCCAAGAACAAACAAACAAAAAAGTTCAGTGAGTTCAGTGTAAATCATTTATATACATACAACTTCTACCTAAATATACACGTACCACATATAAAAGTATGTACCATATAACATACAGTTAAGTACATGATATTTCAATGTATAGTGCACTGAGTCACAGGTGTGTGTGTGTGTGAGTGCCGCTTCTGTAAGCCACTAGACAGAAATCCCAGAGAAAGATTCTGATGCCACCACACACACGGAGGACACGGAGACTGACCCAGAGAAGCGGCAGCTTTGCTACAGACGGAGCCGCTGCCGTTCTCCCACATTCTCCACCTCCTGGGCGGCTCTGAGCCACTGCTAGGGGACACAGGAGAGCAACATCCAATCCTCACTATGAGCAAGAATCCAACTTATTAAGACGGTTGGATGGAAGGATGAGAAAATGTTGACGAGCCAGATCATGCCCATTTGTGTATTTTCTAAGACAATTTTCCTGCCATCTGAGCAGATTTACTAGCTGGTACTTTACAGAACAACTTTGCAAACTTGTGGGATATCGGGTGAGATTTGGGAGTTTGTACATTCTAGCAGTTAAGAGTTATCTAATGTCACCGAAAAAACTTCATGACCAAACGGCTGAGCTAGGGCAACAGGGGGACGGGCTCCTGCGACAGAGGCTTTGCTGGTCTCTGACGCTCCTGTTATGTGGCGCCCAGCCTGCACCTGGTTTAGGCATCACTCGGAGAAGAGCTGATACTTGAACAGAGCAGGTCACCAAGAACCAGGGAGGGCAACAACGCTGGCTCACTCAGGACCCAGGGACGTGCTCCTGAAATTAGGGCTTTCAGTTTTGAAACAGGAACAGTGCCTGTTAAATTGGGTATCCTAGCAGAACTGCTCTTTACTCTTCTTGTCAACAATATTTTAAAATAGGGAGGTAAGCACCATACATCAACTGGCTAATTAAAATGATGGGTTGAAAGTTAAGTTAAAACATATTTGGGGGGCTGGAGCGATAGTCCAGTGGGGAGGGTATTCGCCTTGCATGAAGCTGACCCAGGTCTGATTCCCGGCATCCCATATTGTCGGCCAGGCATTGCCAGGAGTAATTCCTGAGTGCAGAGTCAGGAATAACCCTTGAGCATTGCTGCGTGTGACCCAAAAAAGCAAATATAAATAAATAAATAAATAAATAAATAAATAGGATTTTTTTTTTTTTGGTTTTATTTTTGTGTGATACCTGGCTGTGCTCAGGGATCACTTCTGTTGGTCTAAAGCCAGGAATTAAAACGGAATTGGCATAAGGAAAGCACACTATTCACTATGTTATCTCTCTGGCCTTTACACTCAATGTTTAGGGTTTTTTTTCCTTTTTGGGTCATACCCAGCAATGCTCAGGGATTATTCCTGGTTCTGTACTTAGGAATTACTCCCGGCAGTGATCGGAGAACCATATGGGAGGCCAGGGATAGAACCCAGTTTGGCCACATGCAAGGCAAACGCCCTACCGTTGTACTATCACTCCAGCCCCTACATTTAATGTTTAAAAATGACAAATAATGATACGGCAATCCGATGTTTCATATCAAAAGACACACTGACAAGTAAAACATTTAACACCCAATAAACAGAGTATCAGTAATTTAATTTCTGCAAGGGTCCTGAGTGATAACACAGCGGGAAGGCATCTGCTTTGCACGTGGCCAACCTCGGTTTGATCCCCAGAATTCCATATGATCCCCTGAGCACTGCCAGGTAAGTCCTGAGTGCAGAGCCAGGAGTAACCTCTGAGTATTGCAGGGTGAGACCCAAAAAACAAAAAGAAGCAAAAAGAAAAAATCTCCTGTTTCATCAATAATGCTAATTTGCATTTTATTAATGTTTTATTTACATTTAACTCACAATTTTGTTCAGGTTGCATAAAAATATGGAATTTATAGCCAGAACTTAATATTTGTATGCACTTAAGCAATATTAATTGATGCTTCAGGAGAATCAATTTTCCTTTAAAAGAGAGCTGTATACTACTTGTGTTTAAGAGAATTCATCACGATAGCTCCATGAGGTAGCTGCTAATATCCTCAATTACAAATGAAGACTCTGAGACTACTGCTGGTAGTGACTCATGGAGCTGACACCTGAACCCAGGGGCGCCTCAGTGTAAAGCCTGGGCCCCTCGTTAGGAGCAGGGAAGGACAACGATGTCCTGTGAATGCCTCCAGACTGAATGGTGTGAGGGCCACTGGCGCACTGAAATAGTCAAAAGGGCTGTAAAAAGATTCATGGTTCAGAAAAAGGGAGGCAGGGCGGCATAGAGCTTGGTGAAGGCCTCGCAGCCCAGACACCGGAAGACACCTGAAGAGCCCCCCCCCCTCTCTACAAAGCCTGTGCTGGTACAGGAGGCGGAATAATAAAGCCTGGTCCCTCTCTTAAAAAAGAACTGGACAGGGGTCGGAGAGGTAGCACAGTGGGCAAGGCGTTTGCCTGGCACTTGGCCAGCTGGATCTGATCCCTGGAGTGCAGGCCTAGGGAGTAAGCCCTGGACACCACGAGGTGTAGCCCTCGCTGCTACCACACTAGTTTCCTCATCCCTCGGCCCCATGCCAACACTCCGCCGAGGGTCAGGGAGGACTGCCAGGGCAGGCGGGCATCAAACCCAGGCCCAAGAGCTATACTTACCATCCTCAGCTTCCAGATTTCTGAGCTGTTTTTATTTTTATTTATTTATTTTTTTCTGAGCTGTTTTTAGATGAAGTGAAAAGGCGCATACTAACTGGCTCTTAATTAGTAAGCAGTGATTCACTCCCTACTATCAACCGAATTTTCCTTCCTAATCAGTGCAGCAACTCCCTCAGAAAAAGAGGAAGAGGGAAAGGGGAAAGAAGATATATTCACTTACTTTGCTGAGACTGCCGCCTCTGAAGCGTTGGGATTCAACTGGTATGTATGTATGTATGTATGTATGTATGTATGTATGTATGTATGTATGTATGCGTGCATGCGTGTGTGTATGTATGTATGTGTGTGTGCGTGTATGTATGTATGTATATATATCTTTTGCATCATATGTAAAACACCTGCATACGTTGGAGACTGAGGGTGCTGGAGACTGAACCCGGCCTCTTGTACTCGGCCTGTCCACTACCTCTGTGACACATCCCCCATCTCCACCCCCGAGATTCTGAAAGTATCTTTTAGAGTCTGCTGAAGGTTTTTTTGTCCTGCATTCACAGCAGAGGTTTTGCCGATTTGGAATAAAGACTAGAAAAGCCAGTGGGAGGCTGCTGAATAGAGAAACACACAGAGCATCTGATCAGCAATCTGCACCACTCCAGACAACCGAGAAGGGCAGAGAGAAGCTACTGGCACGCTGGTCCTCATGCTCACACACAGACGCTGCTTTACCTGTGCTTTCAGAAATATTACAGACATGTCAAACACATTCCCTTGAACTTTAAGATAGAAAGGGGACTGACGGGGGCGCATGTATGCGCGCATGTGGTGAACAGAGGTAAGAGCGAGTCAGGCAAAGAGCATTCAGGGTAAAGCATTGCGCTCTGCCTCCCTCTTCCCTGTCCCGCACAGGAGGGCCGGAGCCCGAGGCCGCGTGCTCTAGACGCTTCCCTGTATCCCGCAGGTGTCCATCCCCGACTTTATCGAACATCACTAATTAAAAAACTTGCTTCACAAGAGATCTTTATTCAAAAGACTGCTATAAAATCATAGTGCTAAGGCTGGGAGATGCATGTTTCACATGCAAGAAAACTGGGTTTAATCCCCAGCGCCACATGGTTCCCTGAGCACTGCTGGGAGCGATTCTGAGCATTAAGCCAGGGAGGAGCCTCTGAGCACCGTCAGGTCTGACCCCCAAATCAAAAACCAAACCAAGATAAAAAGTTGTGTGCTACCAAGTCACTAACTCATAAATAAAGATGATTTGGAAACTATGTAAAACACCTGCTTTTGTTTTGGGTCACATGCAAGACAAACACCTGGCCTGCTATACTACCTTTCCAGCCCCAGAAGACATCTGCTACAGAACGTCATGAATACCGTATTCTTGTAAAGTAAAAAGAAAGACCTTCTGCTGACACCCTGTGAGGCCAAACCTTAAAGGCTAGTTTGTGAGTCCTCCTGGGAGCACTGCACAGGGCGCTCTTCCCAAGGGCTGCGCCGCTGGTATTAAACAAGCACCTACAGGCCTACTGGCCAGCAGTCCTACTCACAAGATGTTATCCCAAGGAGCAATTAAACAGAAATAAAGGCACACGGACCAAAATGATCAAGGATTCACTTATTAAAACATCAAGAAATAATCTCCAGATCCTGGGATAGGAGTCCGCTTCCCCCTGCATAGTTTGCTATTTTTCGGCTCAGCACATCTAAATGACTTGTCCACACTGTTCCCCTTCTCACAGTAAGCTTGGGGAGCACAGGCAGAGGCTGTCTCTGTGTCCAAGACACATAATAAATACGGTCTGCAGTAATTAAGAACAGACATGAAAATACCTGCAATATACTGTCAAGTTAAAATAACACATTTTTCCAAGCTACACACGGAAATGATTATATAAAAAGATGAAGACGGTTGTATTAAGGTAGAGGAATCCCTGGATAACTTTCAAATCATTCGAAACCCTCTTTAAGGCGGCTTTTGCAGTACCTCCAGGTGCAGAAAGAAGGGAAATACTTGCACTATATACCAAACTCGACCTCACAGCAGGATGAAAACACAATTAAGAAAGCTTGAGAAGCCACCCCCCATGCTGCCCTGCAGACATCAGGTATTCATTTCTGTACAAAGAAAGACTCCAAACCCCCCTCCATCACTGGAAGCCTAATCCTACTTTTAGTTAAATTCTCAGACAAAGGCTGTATGTTTTAGAGTCTGAAAAGCCTGTGCAAAAATTCCTCTGGAGTGTGAACTTGCTGGTTACTGACGGCAGGGGGTGCCAAAGTGATCACTATTGTTCCCAGGAGGTGGCCGAGCCTGGAAACGCTGAAGGTTTCCCCAAGCCTGGGGCCTGGGGCTGAAACTAAGGGGCTCTGTAGACTCAAAGAAATAGGGGCAGTCTCACGGTTCCTGATCTATTCCCAATATTCAGCCTGCCCTCATTTAGTATAGTGAACAATGCGTAGTAGAGCTGCTGGGGGGCAAGGCACAGGGCTACAGCTGCTGCTTCTCACACGTCCTGACTCAAGGCTGTTTGGAAACCAGGTCTCAGAAGTTACTGTGAGACCTGCCACGGACCTGGTTACTTACTGCAGTAATAAAGCCACACTTACTGATACCAATAACTGATGACGACTTAAATATAACAGGGGTTCTTTTATTATTTTGTAAAATGAATTTACATGTTGGGTGACATGTCTATTGAGCTCTAGGCTCCTGCTACATTTAGCTTATGTGAAGAGCTGCTCCCTGCTTTCTGGAAATCTCCGAAGCAGACACACTGGGAGCTTGGGCAGAATTGGATTAATTTCATAATTTTATATGGCAAAAATGTGCTATTATGAATCTTGCTTGCTCCAGTTCAATACTGTTCCTATCCCACGGGTCCCCATGAGGGACATACATGTAGATATTCCAAGAGTACTTGGCCACGCTGGATCAACCATAATGTAGTCAGTTCTCCTAGTTCAAAGAGACATGCCAGTGCGCCTCTGGGCAAACGGACATTGTCTTTGACTCTAAAGGTAATGCCAAAGTGAATTATTCTCATGGATTTTGGACCTTAGTGGGATCTAGAGTCTGGAATCAGCTGGCTATATATTCATGGTAAGAAGTATTAATGCCATTCTCTACAAATTACAATCTGAACTGCTTTCTCGTTCAGAACTGTGGTCCCTCCCCACTCTGCTAGTAAGATTCCTGTCTCAGGGAGTCAGCTCTGGCATTTGTGAAGCTTGTGCCAAAGGGCCCACCTGAAGATCTGCATTTCAATATGTTCATTTACCTGGCTTCATCTCTAGATAGCCCCCCACAATGGGCTGGGTTGAAGTCTTTGGCGGGCTTCTATCAATAAAATAAAATAAACTAGGAGAAAGGAGAAAAGGCTTTTTGGCCATTTTTGGCTCCTCGGCCGGCTGCCCTCTCTGCCCGCTTGGATGGGCCTAAGCGTGTGGTAGCAACCATCTTGACTGAGAACCCTAAACCTACATGTGGCCTGGGCCCAGTTAGGAACTTAAAGTTTGGGGTTTTCCTGTTATTGAATTGTATGCCAGAACCTGTGTGACTAGAACCTTTTGGAATTTTGCTGGATTTTGAAGTCTTTGTCTGTTGGCCACCGATCTCCCTGGGCAGAAGGGGATCCTGTCCTGTTTCCCTGTTTTGTTGGGGAACCCAGAGTTCTCTGACATTTATATATATATATTGTATTATATATATTATCTATATAAATATATATATTATATATGTAACTTTTTGAAATTTGGGGGCCACATGGCAGTGCTCTGGGCTTACTCCTGCTCTGAGCTCAAAGGTAACTCCTTTGATCTGAATAAAGTTGGAGATAAAAAGGAAAAGTTTAAGGCACGAGGGACAAGAGTTTTGGTGCTTGTATTTATTTGATTCCTTCGAGAGGGAGAGAGACCAATAATCTCTGCCTTCAGAGGCCCAGAATGCCTCAGAACGTGCAGAGATGTGGGTCTCAGACACCACACTCAGATCTGTGTGCTACTGCAGAGCAGTCTGCACTGAGTCTCGGTGCAGAGGTGCAAAAGACAATGCAAGTATTATCTCCAACGCCTCTCTGGACGCAATCACCGCAAACACTCGTGTTACAACCAAAATCCTATTAAATCCAAAATATCAAAAGGCAGGAATGAGGCATACGATAGAATAAAGGAAGCAATACTCACATCTCGAACAAAGAGTGACTCTTTGGGTATCAGGCAAGACGATGAATACTTTTCAACCAAGGCCAACGTACTGAAGCCAAATTTATGAATGGGCTCGTTGGAATCCAGTGGGGAAATCCGTGTCCACCTCCCCCGTCATCCTCAGCTATGTGCAGGCAGTAGGCACTCACATTGTCACTGGAAGGAAAACCAGAAACGGTGAGTGAATGCCAAAGGAGGAAGAGATGAGATCAGACACACGGTTATTCAGGAAGTAAACTGGGACTGTGCCGTTACTTACCCCAAAGCCTGGTACCATTAGATTCTCTTATATTCTGCTAAATTTGATAGAGGGGAAAACACATGGCAACACAATGGGGAGAGAACAACAAGGTGAGTGCCTTTATGCTACTCTATTTACCCAACAGATATTTACTAAGCACTTGCTATAAAGAAGACAAGACTTAATTCCTTAGTCAAAGATGAGATTCAGCATCAGCTCTTGAACAGTCTATAGCATAGGAGTGAGAGAAGGGGAAAGTAAAGTCTAGGTCTAAATATAAGTAAATGAAACTAAAAAAAAAAAAAAACAGAAACAAGACTATAAAGAAGAAAAAATAATTTGTGGGAGGTGAAGGGAGGGAATCAGAGGCCTCTGATTTATGGTCAGAGTTAAAAATACCTGCTTTTGGCAGGTCGCAATATGGACGAAGAGTAGTTTAGGGATGAGGAGAAGAGAAAGATGAAGTAAGTGGTTAATAAAAAATACTAATTAGGGGTCAGAGAGATAGTACAATGGTAGGACATCTTCCAGGTGCGGGGGAGGGGGAGGGGAGGGAACCGGGACACTGGTGTTGGGAAATGTGCAGTGAAGGGTCGGGTGTTTTTTTTTTTTTAATTTTTATTATATTACCATGAGATACATAGCTACAAAAGTGTTCATATTTGGGTTTCAGTCATACGGTGTTCCAGCACCATCCCTCCACCAGTGCCCAATTCCCTCCACCAATGTCCCATGATTTCCCCTCTCCCCAGCCTGTGTCTATGGCAGGCAATTTTCACTTCTTCTCTCTCTCTCTCTCTCTCTCTCCTCCTCCCTTTCTCTCTCTCCCTTCTCTTACATTGCAACTTGCAATACATACAGTTAGAGGTTACCATGTATATCCTTTTGCCTACTTTCAATGCTCAGTTCTATGCAGGTATTATCATTTACAATAATTACTAGTACACTGTTCCTTTCTCTGTATTGCCTAACCTCTGACTCCCACACACTTGTAGTAGGTTCTACCCACTGACAAGACCTCCTACTCCATGTTTTGTCTGGCCTTGGATATTGGTATCATGCTATTTTTTTTTATATCCCACAAATAAATGCAGTCATTCCATATCTAAAAGGGACGGGTGTTTTAAACATTGTACGACTAAAACCCAATCATGAACAACCTTGTAGCTGTGCATCTCATGTTGAATCACCTGAAACAAAAATCTGCTTCAGTTCAGGGAAATATTCAAGATATCTAAGACAAACTGTATGGCTCCTTTTTTCTGAAAGATCTTACCAAGTTGGGAGAAGCTCATCCCAAATACCAAAGAGAACAGATAAAAGCAGACGACCTGATGCACCTGATTTAGCCCCGGCCCTCTCAACTATCTCTGGGCTTTTCCCACCCGCTGACATGCCCGCTCATCACTTCCAGGTCCCTGCACTGCCCAGCTTAGAATCAACCACACCACCTTCTTCGGAGGAAGTAAAAAAAAAATCAACTTTCTGATAAAGGGTAGAAAACTGTAACAACATAAAGATAATTCAAAACAGACAAATTTAAACACGCCGGATCGCTGCTTCACTCCAGCTGAACTGGCGTGGAAACCACAGATCTGATCATCCCGAGCCACAAACAACAGTTCACAAGGCAGGATCCTAGATTCTGCAACTTAAATTTGGAGTTTTAATTATATGATTGATGCTTAAATTAATTAATTGCAAAGTGTATGCTAATTGTTTAATTGGTTCCTTGATCTATATAGATCATTTTTTGAATTAAATGAGTTGATTTACAAAGTTTATTGATTGGATGTGACAATGAATTATTTCACTGACTACCTGATTTGCAATTTTCCCAATTAATTCACAAATCTTTAGCTGCAACTCTGCTTATTGAGAAAGAGTCGACTTCAGGTGATCTATACTCAGTCTGTCATGACGAAGAGATATTTATTATATAAAGCAGGTAATAAGGACAGATTAAAATTAATGGGAACTGTAAATTTGCTAAATGGATGGATAACAAGAAAGTAATCCGCTATGTTTGTCACTATAAATTTCTTGTATCTGCAATGCTGTTGAGAAATTTAAAACTCATCTCTGAATGTATGGGAAACTTACAGATCTTTGGGAGAGGTAAGTACCACAAAAACAAAACACCTGCAGAAGCAGCAGAATGTTTAGATGAGGAAAATGTCACGGCATAGCAGTCAAGATCTTTGCGCCCATAGAGATGTGAGTTCAAAGCCAGCTCCACCACTGATGTGCTCTGTGACTTCAGAGAAAAACACGACATCCATAGGTTTTAGTCCCTACATCTATGAAAAGGGTAAATCACTAACTCAGAGGTGACTAGAGATATTCTCTCTCTCCCCCCCTCTCTCTCTCTCTCTCTCTCTCACTTGTCTTCACTTGTCTTCCCGCTCATCATCAATTTGCTTGAGCGGGCCCCAGTAACATCTCCATATGTCCTGTCTCATGCTAGTAGAGCCTATATAGATATAGATATAGATATAGATATAGATATAGATATAGATATAGATATAGCCTCTATATATCTCACTTGTATCACTTGTCTTCCCATTGATCATCATGATTTGCTAGAGCGGGCACCAATAACATCTCCATACATCCTGTCACATGCTAGTATACCAAAGGCATCTGCTCGATCCAGGAACATAAAGAGCCTCAAACCATTCCATCAAGTCATGGGAATGAGGTCTATAATTGTTAGTGGCATTTGGCATATCAAATACAATATGGTAGCTTGCCAGGCTCTGCCGTGTGGGTGGGATACTATTGCAGTCACCTCTAATCTCGAGCATTTGATTTTTTAAAATTTGTTTGAATTTATATATATGTATATTGTGTGTATGCAGCATTTTTTTACGGAAGTGAAAAAGAAATGGTATGATAACTATTAATAAAGTCAGATGGAAACCAATTTCTACGCTTCCATCAATCCTTCAAGATATATTGTAGCTGCATATCAGAGCAAGAAAGCAAGTAGGACCCTGAGTAACATGTTCCACATGCACACATCTGTAACAGGCGTTAACAAATCCACCATGCTCCAGTCTTGGGGCGCCTGAGCCTCTGGGGTTTTATGAACAGGGCAGACACCGATGGAGCAATGGACAGTGCAAATTATTTATTGCCGTGTAAATCATCCTGAGGAATGTCTGTGATTCCCCAGCACCACAGAGGTTTCAAGGGCAAATAATAAGCCTATTGATCAAAGGGGAAAGTCAAACAGTGGTATCAGAAGAATCCTGCTTTGATTGTCATGGGATGCCCCCCAAATCCCTTCAAAACAAACTCAACAAATGTCACAATCTAAGATCCACGAGCTATGTTATTCTTTCCAGCTCTTAAATACAAAGTGTGAAATCATTTACTCATTCAAGAAACATTTGCAAAGTGCCTACCTAGTCCTGGGTACTGGGAACAGAGCAAGGAAAAGAATGAATGATTCCCTTTATATTACACAAGATTAATGAAAGTCTTTTCTGGGTCATTAGTAAAGTTTAGCAGCAAATGTTGCTCCAACTCTTCCAACCCCTTAATTGAACATCTGAGAGGAAAATGACTAAAATTCCATATTCTATGTATTGGCATATTGGATCCTTTGTGCCTTTATAAAAAAATCATTAACAAAAGAAACCATGATAGTTTTCTGACTTCTAAAACGACTGAAAATCCGGAGAACTGTTTGGTTCTCTAAATTAGTACCAGCGTGCTAATCACGGGCATCACTTAGCTCCATTTACTGAGTGCTATGTGGCCGACACTGTACAAAGTGGTTTAGACACAAAAGCTGACTGAGTCTTCACATCAGTTCTGAGTCATCTAGTATCATTTCTGTTTCACAAATTACAAAACTGAGGCTCTACGAGGCTGAGTGATCTGCTCAAGATTAAACAGTAAGTAAGTGATAGAGCTGAGATTCAAACGCGCTGTCAGGGGCTGGAGCGATGGTCACGAGCCCTCACCCCACCGCAACCCAGCCCCTCATTCCTCTGCTGAAGCCCCGGTGTGGCAAGATCACAAGGCCCTTTGGGAAACCAAGTTTCTGTGGAAATGCTTCATACTTTGAAAAGAAGGAAGCTACAACTTATTACTTAAAAAAAATAATTAGAGGCTTAGAGAGATTTATTCCAACCTCTTCACTTTTATGGATGGGAAAGAGGTGCCAGAAAAAAAGAACACGCCACCACCAACATGCCAATAAGCACAGTTAGATGGCTGCGATAGGCTGGAGAACACAATCTTATTACTGCTCTCTCTCCCGTGAGAAGTTGGGGGCATCTGCAGCTTTGGTTCCTTAGTCAGAAATTTTTACAAACACAGATATTTGTTTATAAAACAAAGAAATGGGAGTGTCTTATGAATGTGTGGAGGCAGGAACAGGAGTCTTGAGCCCGATCTGGCTTTAATGTTCACCACAAAATAGCTCTGAGGCAAAATCTCTCTGAGCGCCATTTTCCTTTTTTCTTATAACACCGTGATTTACCAAGTTGTCCATGATTAAGTTGCCTCAGGACTTAAATGTTCCAACCGCAATCCCACCACCAATCCTAACACCAATCCTAACACCAATCCTAACACCAATCCTAACACCAATCCCACCACCAATCCTAACACCAATCCTACCACCAATCCTAACCTAATCCTAACACCAATCCTACCACCAATCCTAACACCAATCCCACCACCAATCCTAACACCAATCCACCACCAATCCTAACACCAATCCTAACACCAATCCTACCACCAATCCTAACACCAATCCTACCACCAATCCTAACCTAATCCTAACACCAATCCTACCACCAATCCTAACACCAATCCCACCACCAATCCTAACACCAATCCTAACCCAACCCACCAATCTAACACCAATCCTAACACCAATCCCACCACCAATGCTACACACCAATCCTACCGCCAATCCCACCACCAATGCTAACACCAATCCTAATACCAATGCTAACACCAATCCCACCACCAGCAACACCAATCCCACCACCAATCCCACCACCAATCCCACCACCAATCCTACCACCAATGCTAACACCAATGCTAACACCAATCCCACCACCAATGCTAACACCAATCCTAACACCAATCCCACCACCAATGCTAACACCACTCCCACCACCAATGCTACCAATGCTACACCAATGCTAACACCAATTCCACCACCAATGCTAACACCAACCTAACACCAATCCTAATACCAATGCTAACACCAATCCTACCGCCAATCCCACCACCAATGCTACACCAATCCTAACACCAATCCTAACACCAATCCCACCACCAGGGGTCCTTCCCTCCACCCATGTCTCCAGTTTCCCACCCACACCCAGGGGGCCCCTTGCAGGCACAAATAGATTTACTTCATGTTGTTTGTTACAATGCAAAGACAAAAGGAAATATAGAAATTTAGATCAGTAAGAGTCAAGGTGTGGTCATTGTTACAGCTCACACTGCTGTTACAACAGTCACTGTCTGAGTATCTACTGTGCTGTTGGTGCTAGCTGAGCCTGTGTGTTATGTTCAGGCTCACTGAGCTTGGCAGGCTTCTGTGCCACTTTCCCATCAGATTGCTGTCATCCTCCTGGGCGGACAGTACTATGAAACTGTGAGGCTCCATAAGTGAGCTCCATTTTCTCATCTGTTAAAAGCTTTCCTTGATTTCCCTAGGAGAATCATTTAAATTTCTAAGCTAATCCAAGTGATTTTTTTTTGGTCTTAAAATTCTACACATAACATTGCACAATTCTTTTTCTCTTATTTATGCTTCCTAAAGAGCAGAAATTATTTTATTGTCTGGTTCTCACTGAAAAGCAAAATGACAAGTATTTAGAAGGTACTTAACCCATCTGTGAATCAATGAATAGAAGAACATGTTCTTCTATTATGTAGTTCGAACTACATAATCGTTCGAACTATTTTTTTTTTTTTGCTTTTTGGGTCACACCCAGCAAATGCTCAGGGGTTACTCCTGGCTCTGCACTCAGGAATTACTCCTGGCGGTGCTCGGGGGACCATATGGGATGCCGGGAGATCGAACCCGGCTCCCGCCCTCGAACTATTTTTTAAAAAAACTTAAAGGGGGTGAAGAAAGCATAGGGGTTGACAACCTGGGTTTGATCCCAGGCACCACACGGTCCCCTGGGTGTTGGGCATTACCTGGCGTGACCCTGGAGACCTCTGAGCGCCACCGGGTGGTTGAGATCATCCAAGGCATCACAGGACCCAACCAGCATCACATCCTCGGGCCGTCACATGGACCACTAGACCAGCTAGCCAAGAATTGTAGGGAAGGCCCTGTGCTCCCCAGAGCACTGTTTGGGCGGCCCCCAAGAAAAAACCAAATAAGGGGTATTAATGAAATGCATTCTAATAAAGGCACCCACACAGGCCAGTTGGGTGTGACCTGGGTATGCAGCCCCATGGCACACACACAGCCCAGTTGGGGGCCACTTCTAATCACTGTATCGCTGTCTTTCCGTTCATCATCGATTTGCTCGAGCGCCGCACTCAGTAACATCTCCATATGTCCTGTCTCATGCAAGTAGAGCCCAAGGGCACCTGCTTGCTCCAGGAACATAAAGAGCCTCAAACCATTCCATCAGGTCATGTGAATGAGGTCTATAATTGTTACTGGTATTTGGCATATCAAATACGACACGGGTAGCTTGCCAGGCTCTCCCATGCAGGTGGCATATTCTTATAGTCACCTCTGATCTCCAGCATTTATTGATGAACCGTGCGGCAGCCGCCGAGCCGGGCTGTGCTCAGCTCTTCTGCTGGGTGGAATTCTGACGAGAGGGGAGTCTGGCTGTGGAAGATGGCGGCCCTCATGGAGTGGGGGTCCTCTGGCTTCTTGCGTAGGCTCTGCTGGGTGTATACAGGTACTTACATACCTTGCATGCAGCCAACTTAGGTTCGATCCCTAGTGCCCCATATGGTCCTGAGCCTGCCTGGAGCGATCTCTGAGCACAGAGCCAGGAGTAAGTATTGAACTGAATTTCACTTACTCAAATTTCATCAAATAAGGTTAAATATTTTTTATTAAAAATTATTTTTATTAAATTCTGACCCATACTTCACTTGTATCACTTGTCTTCCGTTCATCATCGATTTGCTCGAGTGGGCACCAGTAACATGTCCATATGTCCTGTCTCGTGCTAGTAGAGCCCAAGGGCATCTGCTTGCTTCCGGAACATAAAGAGCCGCAAACCATTCCATCAGGTCATGGGAATGAGGTCTATAATAGTAAGGACCTATACTTACATGTTCAAAAGCCAAATTGCCTTTTTGAAAGTCAGCCCTTTAGCCCATTGAGTTCTTTCGTCCACGCCTGCTCAATGCCACATATAAGTGAGACGATCCTGTGTTTTTCTTCCTGGCTGACTTCATTTAGCATGTCTTCCAGTTCCATCCATGTTGCAGTGCATGCCTGCACCTTCCCTTGCTGCTGCCAGTATTCTAACATCTATGTACACCACATCTTCATGTTCTAATCTACCGTTATCTATCATTATAACCTAGGTTGATTCTACATCTTAGCTATTTACCAAGTGCTACAATGAATGATTATGAGCAAATGTCTTTTTTGAATTGTGTGTGTGTGTGTGTGTGTGTGTGTGTGTGTGTGTGTTCTGGGAGTCACTGTTTAATTTGTTAGAAGAAAACTGGAAAAGTACATGGTTTGGGAAAGTGTCCACTTCATGGGTTTTGCTGTTTGTTTTGATGGGAGAATTAACATGAAGACCATGTCAAGCATTAGCAAAAGAATGTAACAGCTCGAAAATTCAACTCTTTGAAATCAGAGGAAAAACTTGATTAAAATGATTTCCTTTATCCAAGCAAGCATTCCCATGAGGGAAAAGTAAAAACTGATAAATAATGACATGTTTGTCAAGCCAGAGAAACCTCACTTAGTAATAATGAAGTTTAGATTTTATGGAAAATGCCCACTAATTTCAAAGTCTCACATTTATATTATTATTATTGTTGTTGTTGTTATTGTTGTTGTTATTATTATTATTATTATTGGTTTTGGGTCACACCAGGTTATTCCCTGGCTCTGCACTCCTGGCAGTACTTGGGGGTCCATGTGGAATGTCAGGATTAAACTTTGGTTGGCTGCATTCAAGGCAAGCAACTTACTTGCTGTACTATCTTTGCAGCCTATCTGGGCTTTTTTGAGATAGTTCTATTACCATGCCTTCAATTTCATTGATTCTTTCTTCTGCAGTGGCTAATCTGCTGCTCATCTCATTTAGGGCAGTTTTCATTTCAGACATTGTGCTTTTCACCTCCACAAGCCCCACTTATACTTACTGTTGCTGTAGTGTAGGCCTGCAGCACAGTGATTCTTGGCCAAATGGGCTGGTAGTTCAATGCAAGGGTGAAGGACATGATGCTGCTCAGCCCTATGCTGTTGGAGATGACCTGGGTGACCCTGGTGGTGTGGGGGACCTCTAGGCCCACACTAAGTGTTTCACAGGGGCCTCCAAAGCTCTATTGTTCAAGGCTTGCGGTACCAGCTAGTGTCGAGAATAAAACCCAGGTACTCTCTGCTGTGGTTCCTCATGTTGTCCCTCCCCTCTTTTCTAATTCTTTTTATAAAAAGGGCTAGAAAATACAGGGAAAAGAGCATGTTGTTCACAAAAAGAAGTCTTTTTTAAACCATACTAAAAATCTTATTAAAAACACCTTTTTATCTCTTTTTGTTTCTTCTATAACAGTAAACATCAAAGCATGTTTCTAATAGCTGCCTTAACATCTCTGATTGCTTAAGCCATCATTAAAGTCCTCCTTTGCAGCATTCTGAATTGGAAAAATTCTTCTATTTCATTTGTTGGAATCCTAAATTTTAGAAACTCATGACATCTATTACAATAGATGCCCTGCACACGGCCAACTCAGGTTCCACCCCTAGCACCAGGTAAGGTCCCCTGCGCACAGCCAGGAGCGATCCAGAGCCATGAGTAAGCCCTGAGCACTGCAAAGGAGTGATGCCACCCCCCCAAATGAAACCCACAACAAAACAAAAAATAAAGTATACTATTCCACAAAAAATTTCTTAGCACTATTGTAGCCATGTTACCTAAACAACAGTAGAATTTTTTAAATAAAATAGATAAGGTCCTGGCTCTTAATTGCCACACCCGACTGCTTACGCGGTTGCTCCGCTTGGCTGTCTTTCCACTCACCTCAGGCTCCATTACACCCAAATCGTTATTCACTCCCCTCTGAGCAGATTTCATCTCTGACACCCCACTCAGGTACCACCATCCACTCCGGTTTTCAGTGTCCCATCTCTGTCACTCATCTAGGTGGGGATTTCAATTAACTTCTCTTGGCAGGTAACTCCCAAGTTTGCCTTTCTATATACAGAGACAAACTAAGAAAATAGTATAAAATAATGACAAGTCTTGGCCTTGGCCTACACTTTTTAACAGTATGCGTGAGGGTGTGTGTGTGGGGGGGGGGGGGGAGCAGGAATGAAGATCGGACCAGAAGTAACATAAGAGCAGTGGCTGAGGGTCACGGGCATGTTGGCGGCGGTGAGGTATAGTACCTTTGTATATCAATATCGCAGACAAAGACTGTGATACAGCACAAAAATATTACAAACACTGTTGTAACCATACTACTTAAACTATAATTAAAAAATTTAACCCAAAAACCAAATTCACATTTTTACTTTATGAAGCCCCCAGCCCCCAAACTCCCAGCACACAAATGTGAACATCTGAAAACTCTTGGATATAGCAGAGCCAGCAAGATTTAACAGATCAGATTCAAGGTGTCCACCTGTCCCCTGCAGAGACTAAGACCCCAACAAAACCTAGTCTTCCAGGACCACAGCAGTAGTACAGTGGTAGGGCACTTCCCTTGCATATGGCTGATCCAGGTTCCATTCCTGGCACTATATTGGTCCCCCTAAGCCTCTACAGCTGTGATCCCTGAGCACCACCAGGTGTGATTCCCAAACCAAAATAGACAAAACAAAAATCTAGACTTGAGCTAATATTTCCGTCTCAGTGAAGGGCATCACATCCATCAAGTTTTACAAGTGAGAAGTTTCGGGCGTGTGGGGGGCATCTGATACCTCCTTACCCACACTTCCCATTACCTAATTCATCCTACATCCGCCAGTCTTATTTCTCAAATATTGCCAGACCCCTTCATGTCTCTGTGGCCCTGCCCACCTCTTCATCCCACCCCACTGTCTTCTCTTTCTTTCTTGTGCTTTAGTCACACTGGCCTTCACTTCCTGACCACGACATGCTTCCTCCATGGAATTCCAGATGCCTGGAGCTCCTCCACACCCAAAAGCTCTCATCAATTTCTCAAACCATTTCTACATGGCTCCTTGGCTGAACAGTCAGAAACAGCATTCTTTTCCTTCAGAACACTTAACTTGATTTTTAAGGAAACATCATTTGGTTTAATTATCTGTTGATTTTCCTCACTGAAGTGCAGAATTTGTAAAAGAGAGACCATGTACGGTTCCATTCACCACTGTCTACCAGTGAAACGCCTGGTATAGAGCAAACACTCAATAAATATTTATTGAATGCATGAATAAATACAAATAAGTGAAATGAGCCAGTTACAAAGTGTTACTACACGTCCTAATTTCTTCTTCCCCACCCAACTGTGAATTTCTTGAAAGCAGCAATCTCATTTCTCTTGTTCTCCATTTGATACTCAATACCGAGGGCCGGGAAGCTGTAATAGGTGCTGAATGACAAAATGACAAAGGAGTTAAGACTCTGAGATTACGCAGAATATGAACAGGAGGGCAAGGGAAACGCAAACATGGTTTCAGTGTGAAGGAGTTGCCAGTTCAAGTACATAGCATGTGTGGATGGGAGCAGAGCGGGAGTCAGTCTGGGAACTGCCTCTTGAGTTAAATAATGTAGGGGAGTGGTTCTCCATCAAGACGCTCATCTTATAAATCAGAAGGAGCACTCTAGAAGGAACAACGTAAATAAAGACAAATGAACACAAACAGCTCCCCTAAAAGTGTGTGTGTGTGTGTGTGTGTAGAGAGAGAGAGAGAGAGAGAGAGAGAGAGAGAGAGAGAGAAGAGAGAGAGAGGGAGAGAGAAATTCTAAGTGTTGGACCCACAGAGACAGCTAAATAGGCTAGGTGCATTTTTGCATGTGGGTTCAATCCTCAGCACTCAACGACATGGCCCCCTGGGAGTGCCCCCTCCCCAGCACTGCCAGATACAGCCTTTAAAATAAAGACAAGCAAAGAAGTTTAACTGCAAAGTTGTTGGAAGGCATATAAGGTCAAACAGCCTTCCATTCTCTCACGAGCCCACATGGACTTCAGTGCATGACAGCAAAATACAACCAAGGGAGCCATTGAGAAAGGGCTGAATGATGCCACTGTTGTTATTCGTACACATACAGTTACCACATTTAAAAGCAAAACTACTGAATGAGCATTAGAATTGCCCAAAAATCCAGAGAGACAGTACAGCAAAGAGGGTGCCTGCTGCATGCAGCTAACCTATGGTCTGATGCCCCATAAGGTCCCCTGAGCCCCACCAGAAGTGATGATCCCTGGGGCCGGAGCGATAGCCAAGCGGGTAGGGCGTTTGCCTTGCACGCGCGGCCTGTGCCGGCCCGGTTCGATTCCCGGCATCCCGAGCACTGCCAGGAGTGATTCCTGAGTGCAGAGCCAGGAGTAACCCCTGAGCATCGCGGGTGTGACCCAAAAAGCAAAAAAAAAAAAAAAAAGTGATGATCCCTGAGTACAGCGCCAGGAGAAAGCCTAGCTGGGTGTGCCGGGCCACCACAAGAAAGTGTTATCACATTTCCTAGGCCCCAGCTTTGGATTATGTGTATGTGCAAGGAAGGAACGCTACAGCAACGGTGCCTGAGATCAAACTTGCAAGGTGTGTGCTCCAGCCCTTTGCGTTATCTTTATGGCTTCTGAAACAACGCGTACTAATATGTCCGTATATTCAGCTAATGCCTTTTCATAATCACTGTATCTGTCTTCCGTATCATCGATTTGCTCGAGCAGGCCCCAGTAACATCTCCATATGTCCTGTCTCATGTTAGTAGGCCCAAGGCATCTGCTTGCTCCAGGAACATAAAGAGCCCTCAATCCATTCTGGAATAAGGTCTATAATTGTTACTGGCATTTGGCAATATATCAAATACAACACGGGTAGCTTGCCAGGCTCTGTCTGCAGGTAGCATACTCTTTAGGCATCTCTAAGTCCAGCATTTATTGATGAACCGCGCCAGGCCGCGAGCGCTGATAGGCTGGTCTGCTGGGTGGAGGTCTGACGGAGAGAAGTCCGGATGTGGAAAATGGAGGCCCTCATGGAGTGGGGGTCGTCTGGCTTGTTGCGAGGCTCTGCTGAGGTGGTGGGCCAGGGCTAGAACCCCACCATCCCCTCCCGGCGCCTCGTGAGTGGCTGGTCATAGGAGAGCCAGTAGCAGCTCTGCCCCATGTCTGCGAGTCCCTTTGGTGGCGCTTGCGGCTCCTTGCAAATTCGTTCCCCCTTTTCATAATACTCTTAAAATATTCTGAGGCAGGGCTGGGGAAGGAGCTCAAGGACAGAGCACTTGTCTCACATGTATGAGGCCCAAGACTCCCTGGCACCAAGGGGAAAAATGGAGACTGTGCTGCTAAGTGCCTCCACAAGCAGACTTAAATTCTTCTGGTGAGCTACTTCATTTTTCACAATGACATTGACCAAACTATCCCACTGATATATTTGGTCTTAAGTTTTACTGCTGAACTCATTGTCACTGACCACTGCCCCCTTTTCTTCCTCCCCTGGTAAGACAGAGCTAAAGACCGGCCCAGAGGCAAGAAAGCGAACGGGAGTTTCACAGCTCTGAGATGAAGGGGGTGCATTTCAAAGACTCAGTGTCATTTCACTTAGGCACAGAGCTGATAAGCCATAACCCACTAAAGCTTTTTATAATAATATACTTTCATAAATTACATCTTTTAATAGGTAAGTTTGAATTTATAGTGACTGATATATCTGGATAAGTCTACATCTTGCTGTACTATGTTTGCCTAAATTTCTCTGCTTCTTAACTTTCTTTCCTTCTGTGAAACGAATATTCTTTCTTTACTCTCTCATTTTTCCTTTACTTGTTAGGAAGCTACATAATTTTACATTCTTTTAGCTATTATTGTTTTTCTTATTATTATTTTGCTTTTTTAGGAGTAACACCCAGTGATGCTCAGGGGTTACTCCTGGTAGTGCTTGGGGGACCAATAGGATGCCAGGGATCACACCTGGGTTGGCCACATGCAAGGCGAATGTTCTCCATGCTGGACTATATAGCTCTGACCCTTAGCTATTATTGTTAACGTTAAAATAAATGCCGCAGGGTGGCAGTGGTGAATCTCCCCAGCAGTGCTCAGGGGCCACTCCCAGGGAGACTTAGCTGGGTGGTATTGACCAAGTTTGGTAAGTTTAAAAACCAACTACGTTAGGGCTGGAGCGATCGCTCAAGCTTTGCATGCGGAAGGCCAGTTTGATCCTGGCACTACAGTATCTCCTGAGCTCTGCTAGGCAGAAACAGCCCTGTAGCACACCTGGGTGTGGCCCAAACACGGGGGTAAAAGTAAAAAATAGGAAAATAATCACCTCCTGGGCCAGGAAGACAGTGGAGGGACTAGGGGCACATTCAAAGCATGCACCCTGCTTCTGTTTGATCCCCAGTACCACAAGGTCCCCTCAGCACCACAACCTCGGGCCCTAGCACTGAGTGGCCTGGGACGGCTGAGTGACTCAGGCACTCATCGATGGCCAGAATTGCTGACGGTGGCCATTGGCACTGATTGGGTGCCCCTCCCGATCCTGCCAAATTAATTAATTAAAAGTAATCAACTACTTTAAATGATAGAAAATCTCATTTAAAGATTTGGTAAAATCTCATAGTTGTCCATAATGCAGTGAATAATCATATAATTGGGGTTATTTTTAATTCACTGCCTTAAATGTTTTTCAATGTCTTCTAGTGTTTACTGCTACCGAGAAAGAATCTGTTGGCCCAACTGTGGGTCCTTTGTGGCGCTGCATCTTTCTTTCCTGTAACCTTCATATTCATATATTTATATACAAACATCTGTACCCTTGATATTCTACAGTCCATTACAGCACATTTAGATATGAATTATTTTGCTATTTGATACATATGAAGCATCTTTTAGAAATACCATTTTAAAAACTTTTATCCTAGAAATGATAGATTCATAGAAAGTTGGGGGAAATGGGACATATAGTCCCTAGAGATGTTCCTCAGGTTTTACCCACTGCGACATCTCGCGCAACTTTAGCACGTTATTAAGACAGGGAGCTGACAAAGGTCCATGCTCACATGACTACAGATCTTATGCAGGTGTTGTCAGGTTTCCGCGAGGGTTAGGTACATGGCTGCACACCTGTTCTCGTGTACAGATTCAGGTAAACACCTCCAGGACACAGAAGTGTCCCACAATCACAGAGAGGCCCTTTCACTGACAGTGACCTCACAGTGACCCACACAGCCCTCAACCACGTCTGTTCCAGTACAACTGTTCCCAGTGTTCATGAATTCTACCACGTTGAGGATACTGTCCTTAAGATGTAATAAAAGTTATAAATAATTACACAATGTGTAGTTAATTCTGGGTTTTAGTGAGGGAAAGCTAGCTTTTTTTTTATTTATTTTTTTTTTTTTGCTTTTTGGGTCACACCAGGCATTGCTCAGGGGTTTCTCCTGGCTCTGCACTCAGGAATTACTCCTGGCGGTGCTCGGGGGACCATATGGGATCCGGGGATCGAACCCGGGCCGGCATGGGCCGGCCGCATGCAAGGCAAACGCCCTACCCGGCTGGGCTATCTCTCGGCCCGGGAAAGCTAGCTTTTTATACTAAGAAAACTTATCCAAGTCCTTTTAAGTTTGGCCTCCTCTTTTTTTTTTTTTAATAAACTTATCATTTTTATTTTTTTGGGGGAGTGGCTACGCTCAGGGGTAACTCCCTGTCTCTGCACTCAGGGATCACTCCTGGCAGAGACGGGGAGAAAGGGGATAGAAATCGAGTTGTCTGCAAGGCAAGC